>BGZK01002995.1:0-34945 GCA_005406025.1 Eumeta japonica | reverse complement strand
GTTCCAAACATAGTACGATTTGTTGAATTAATAGAAGGTTAATTCTACATTTTTTTAATGCAAATTGCAAAATTTTCAAAAATCTCTTAAATTAATATAAAACTGTTGCTTTTCTATGCCTTGCACCTGTTCTCCAGTGGGGTATTGTAAGAAACTTTAATAAGGATGAGGATTTATTATTCCTTAAAATACAAATAACAATAATAATGTAAAATAAAATATAATAATCGCTGAAATCAACGAAAGTTTTTTCCTACCACAAATATGTAGGTTAATAAAGTGTATAATTGCTTTCTTTATTCATATTGATTTAATTTTGTGTTAAAAATATTTTATCTTTCTGGAAATATCATAGAATCACTATTTTTTGTTAATAAATTTATTTGTCTTCTAATAACATAAAGTAATGTTTTATTAGAAAAAAGCACATCTTAAAATATAATTTTACAAAAGTCAGAACCTCCAGCCCTCAGCGCTCCGTTAATAAGAGTAGGTAATTAAAATCAAGTACATGCAGGAGCGGACCTTCTGTGTATATTTAGTATATTTATTCTGTGGTGCGGTGTACTTGTTTGTGTTACTGAGCTAGTCAAGCACAACCATTTTTTATAGAGGTTGATTATAAGAATTTAGCTATCTAAAATATATATAATACAATTTTTTTAAAAATACCAAGTCGGTTTTGAGTTAAAAATATTTTAGTAATATTTTTTTTTATGGATAACGCTATTGTATTTTTTGAATAAGCTTTAACGTTAAAATTTAATTACTTTAATCATCTATATAACAAAAAAACAAATATATCCGAAATGGCCTTGGATCTGTGTACCTGCTACGAGCTGAAAAATACAAAAAGGTAACATGTAAATTCAACATATCAACAACATAATTGTTATAAAAGTTAAATATGAATCGTTAAAACATAATGCTAAATTAGAAAAAATAAAATCTACTTTACAATTGACAAATACTAAAATAACATTTTTATCTTCCGCTGCGTATCATTAGTTACAGTAAAGAAAACGTAAAACAATGAGTGGAGTTTGCTAACACGCTTTGGCGGTAGCTCACGCGGCTTAGTCGAGAGGGAGAGGTCGGTCGAGATGAGACTGGAAAGAAGCGGGCGGGACCAGATCGACGCGCGCACACTTTCCGCTGCGTGGACCGCGTTATATGAACAAACGATTTCCTACTGACAAAAACAAAGGAAACAAACATGGCGTGGGAAAATATTCTATAGCGTTGATGTTCTATGGATACACCTGTAAACAACAAGTATTCAAAGCTAGCAATTGTTTGATATAGTCAAATTTTCAACATAGAATACAGATCTGAAAGTATCATCCACGTTTGACGCTTTTAGATGTATTAAGATCGTGGTGAGTGAGAGCGCGCACCGGGATAGCGGGGGAGTGCCGGCGGGGGCGGGGGCCGCCCCATGCCACTCTGCGCCATCAGTCGCCCCTAAGTCCCAGGTTCGCACGCAGCATCCCTTACGAATTATCGTATTACAATACTTAAATTTTAACTGAAAACACTTAAGCCACCACACCATGGCTGCTTAGTTAGACAGCCACTTTACAGTTTCGAGACCTGAACACACAGCCACGTGATGCGAGCGAATATGAACCTTATAATTCATTCTTTACTAATTAGTGCGGGTTCGTTATTATTTAGTCGAGTGTCCGATGCGCAACCGTTTCCGATCGACAAGATTGCTGTCGGTAAGTTGAATTATTTAAATTTAAATATGCATTATATCGTTCGAAAGAAAGAACTAATTTTATACTTCCTACTTTCAAATAAATATTTAACTGATTTTCAAATATTTTATTATGTAAATCTATTATATCCAACACTTCTCTAACCTCTTCCAAATACCGGTCTACATTTTTAAATTGTATCTATTTCTTTCTATACCATAGGTCGTGCAATCGAGTCGTCCTATTTGTTACACGTACTGCTTTCTCTTTCTGACACCTGAACTTTACACGTATTTCAGAAGGCGCGAAGTTAACAGCATAACCTCAATCGAATTTACTTAAATAATCTGCATAGTTATTAACAGTATAGTTATGTAAAATCTGATTATTAATCATATACATACGAACTGTAACAAGAAACACCTATTATAGTGATAGAATAATATATATTTTCTTAGATTTAACTCATTTTACTGGTTCCCAGCAGCACTTGTAACTTTAACGTGTTTTTTTATTAATTTACTTTACGATCTTACTAGCAGTTTTAAAGAAAAAACAATGTGATGATAAACACTTAATTTTATATAAAATATTATATTCACTAAAAGCAGTTCCATCTTATATTATTTTTCTAACTTGAACTTTGGGAAAAGTGTAGTAAGAGTTAATAAGGGATCTTTTCAAGATTAGTTTTCTGGATTGTTGCATTGTTTCAGATTTTATATTATAACATACAACGAAAAACTGTTTTTAATCGAATTTATTGATATGAGCTGAATTATTGTCTTTGAGATTAGTAAGATTCAACATAGAAATATATACTATTAAATCAGTATAAAAAAAAATTTACAAAGAAAAAGGAGCGCTGAAAAACGGGCAAGCATATATTTAATTTTGTGATTTTTTTTTTATTTTTCCTTACTATCAGCGCATGCTTATAGATATGTGAATTTCTAAATTGTGCCAACACAGGCGGATGTCAAAAACCTGGCGATGTGTATGGAGTGACCTTGTGGTTATTTTCAGTAAGGTTTTCATTATTTCGTCTTGCAACCCATAGAAGAATAAATAGTGTAATGAAATATCGTTGATATTTAGGTATTAGTTTACTTATGCCATTTACTTATGCCACTTATTATTTTTATCAACAACATCTCTAATAATCATGATCATCATTATCATCATTTGAAGCGACTTCTGCTTGAAATATAATAGTTTTTATTTAACCTAGGAAGTGAAAATCTTCTCCAAAGAAACAAACCCGGTCACGTGACCTAGAGACAGAGTTATGTGGGATTTTTGTCTACTAAAACATATCCTTGTGGTGATTATTGCTGAAACTAGTAGCCCATATTCCATAGCCTTTTAAGCTTGCCGGGTGTGAAACCGTCAAACCGAAAGCCAAACTAAACACTCGGGTGTTATGTGTTAGGTTTGGGGACATCGTGTCTCGTAGGGAAGTGATAAATAATTATTAACCAGGCATACCAACCAGGTGTAGGATGAAAAGGAGCTGAGATTTTAATTGAATTTAAAATTTATTATTTTTTTTTTACTTCTACAAGTGAGGCATGTTCTATTAAGTAAAATAGTTTTGCAGTCGGGTCGCGGCTGGACAGTATTTTTTTGCGAAAGTCACGAATTCGTTCGTATTGACAATTCAGACTGCCGATAGAAGTTGTTTCAAATCGTTCACAGTGGACGATTGATTTTAATTGGATGCGGGAAAGGCGCTACGGAGTTCCGTCACTGCACGAGCGCAACTAAACGTTCTAGTGACCGCGAGCGCGGGCGCTCCACGCAGCGCGGCTTTTGCGGTCGGTGGGGAGTTTCGAGTGAGACGGGGCTCATTTAGCAGCGCGCGGGCATCCTCAGTAGTTAGCCATGGCCGCTTTTACAAAGTATACTGGCGGGAAGTCCGCCTGTGTCTTTGTTTCAGTACATTGTCCTGTGCCATGTACCCGGGCACTTGACGCAACGCGCTTGATTAAAACAGTTTTTGTACAAGTGTCCGTGTAACTGGCAGTTATGACACTATTGATGAACGATAGGTTTATAGAGCAGCTTTACATATCGATTTACGGCTAAAGAAGACAGTCTTTCTTTGTTTATCACAGTTGACTGCTGCGTTGGCTGTGACTATAATGAGGTCTAGGGGCACGCGGTTACAGTTTTAAATCCGGCGAACGGTTTGGGCTGGCAGATTTTGTGCTCTTTGATCTCATCGACCGAGAAGTTATTAAGGACGCCCCTGAAGACGTTCTGGAGTTCACGTTCTTCTTTTAAAGAACCTATGTGGAAGGCATATTTCTTAATGACTAACAGGTTTTACATTTTTCTGAAACCTTCAAAGATAGGTACTTTTAATCCCTTTTCAGAACTACGGGCGTGGACTACTTTATCGTATTCTTCGTATTGTTTGTGTAAATCTGCCCACCAATCTTTACTCTAAACAAACATAAACCGCAGGCTGGAATCAGGTTTCGTAGAAGGCTTGGAAAGGGTGGTGATGTCTGCCTTGTCACTTTTACTTTGACGCGACCATTTTGTTTCTTTCCTGTTTCCAACCGTAGATTTCTTTCCGGTTTCCGACTAGGAAGCTGCGGAAGACTTTCCTCAGCTTGTCGAAGCCCGAGAAAGCAATATGGTTGCTTTGGCGGGCGCAGGCGTGGAAAGCGCAAGCGCCGAAGGCTTGAATCTGCGTGGCTTAAGCTCTATTGGTTTTTTCCGTATATGAAAATAGCTAGACCCGTTGGTTGCCAATACGAAATAGAGGGCACGTTCAGGCCTGACGCAGGATGATTTTCATCATTGAACTGGTGTAAAGTCTAAATATTCTTCGTAATTGTCGCTTCACTTGGAGCGAAATCCTCTGACAAGCGAGTGGCCGAGGGTCGTTTAATGGGCTCTTTGCGGGGATCAGTTCGACATAAATTTCACAGTTGGGAACTGGAGCTGGCCGCTCGGGCGAGGCTGGGCACGCGTAATAAGCCTCAAACTCCATAAGAAGTTGAAGATGACCGCGTTTAGTTTAAAACGCGTGGAGTTTAGATTCGTCGATCATGGCGACGGCAGCAAGAGTGCTCGGCCGGTGGCTAGACTCCCCTGCTGCATGCCATAGAACATTGCAACGGGACAACCGTGCAGCACGCGAGCCGAACCCTATGGTAAACGATGGAATAAGAGTGGGGAGAGGCGGGGGGCACGCTAGCGCGACATGCACCTAACGTTCGGCGTGACCCCGTCGTGAGAGGTTCTCGGCTCCACGTGAATAAACGAACAAACTTGAGTTAGTTGTTGTTATTGTAAGGTTGGCCCAGCTAAAAATGATGTTGCAGGCTCGTCGCTTTGCACAATTGACTAACTCACTCGCTGTAGGTCGGTCCACGTAACACAAACAGTTGAGCACAAGGACACACCACCGCACTTACTATGCTAGAACGTGACCGTTCGAAGCAAAAGCCGCACGACCTGTAATATGATAGGAAAGAACATCTTGTGATCAAGAAACACAAGTTAATGCTAAAATATATTAGAATACTAATGTACTCTAATTATTTTCTCATCGACCAAACCAGTCACCGTAAAATAATTGCCATAGTAGTATTTATTTGGAAATAAGCATTCAAATCGTAAAACATATGATAAAAAATTAATCACCACACGTCTCGTGTGCGATATGCATATATTATACACATTGCAATTTTACGATTCAATTTAATGATTCACATTAATGCTTCACTCGTATACAAATGACGTTGTTAGTTTCCGTACTTTCAGCATTTTGTAAAATATCAAAAACAGAGCGCAAAATACCTCGTTTCTTTATTACTGTATTTTCATTTTTCACTCACACCTATTTACTAGAAGGATAGACAGATACCACAAATCTTCGCCACGCTAAGATCTTTAGATACTCCTTTTGTTTCAGTGACATTCATCGATAATTTCATGTAAACACGCCGGTTTGGGTCCTTAAATAAAAGCCTTATAGTTTTTCCTTAGTATGCAATCAAAATTCCATGACAATATAACGTAGCTTACTAATAGCCACTGCAAGTTGCTGTGATTAATTTTGTTCCTTGCCAATCACGGCGCCGTTAATTAATAGAACAATAACAAGTAAGATGCTTTGCGTTCAATGAAACAGCAAAAGAAATACAACGCCGTTATTTCAAAAAGCAAGTGATAAAAGTGTATTAATATTATTGCGAACTGCGATAGAACCAAAATTCACATGTTTTTATACTTTTGTACAAATTCGTGAAAATATGTATAAAACATTTGATTATGTGTTTGCTATTTTAAATACGACGCTATCACATAAAATTAGAAATCAACTTAAAACTTTTAGCTTTTCCACACCCATAGAATTATGAATTATATAATAATTATTATACCTCTCTATGATATTTGAATTGTTTTTAATTAAACTTCATATTTTTGCTACAATATTTTTATTAAGAATGAACAAATTTTAATGAAATTTGCAAAATTAGATGCAATTTTAGATCTCCAAAGATGTTTAAATTTCATAATCCATCTGGGAAACTAAAAATAATTATAAATTATAAATTTAATTCATCCTTTTTGCGATATCTCCACAAACAGTAAGGAGCATGCACACGACAATGAACGTAATGATCATAGAAATAAATCGTCTCAGAAAGATGTCGACGTGGTCTTTCTTTTTTCAAGCCGGTACTGCTTAGTAGACCTTTTGGAAGAGCATTAGAAAAAAAAACAAACCCAAATTGATATTTGATAAATCTAATAGCCTACACTCTTTTCTGGCGTTTTTAAAGCAATTATTCTTGCAAATCATTATCATAGGACTCCTGTCATTCTGTAAGTGACTTTTCGGGTTTACAGTTTCAAATATTTCATAATTAGCACAGGTGTTATACATGATTTAATTTTTTTTGAAACCATTTTGTTGTTAATTTTTCTCACAAGCGCTATAACGAATTTTTAATGTTTGTTACTTAAGAGACCAATAGTTTTGATACAAACTTGATTTCCGCGTTTGTTTTTATGAGCTTTGCCTCTACCCTGGATTGAGATACAGAAGGAAGCATGTTGCGTGATAGATCATCCTAATATAAATACATTATGATGAACGCATTTGCACGGCTAATGTGTTGATCGCCTGGCTTTTCAATATTAAGACCCTTAATTTTGAATGTAGGAGAATTAATTATGACTCGTAATTAAGAAACTTCTAACAAATATTTTAAATTAATATTTAAAATCTATAAATCTGATTAACATCAGACTGATGTTAATGAGATTTTATAGAACTTTACATTGATATTAATGGAAATAGGAAAATATATATAAATACATAAACGCAGTTAAAACTTCATATACTGTAAGGATTATTTGCATAAGATTCCGATAACAGTTATTTTGGGGTTCTGAGTTAAATGCCGAGCAATCCAATTAGAGCAGAGAAATCTACAAAGTAATTCGGGGTGTGTTCAATGAACTAAATAGTCAGTATCTTGTGGTGGTGACGCTGGTCCAAGCGGGCGTCAGGCAGGGTCCTCGTTTAGCCCAAAGCTCTCAAAATCTCTGAACAATAGATACAACGGCTGTTGGCTGCTGCCTCCTATAAAGAGTGCAGTAGCATAGGGTGGCACGGTGGCGTGGTCACACTTGCCATACAAAGTAATCTTGATCAGATGCAACTTAGGCTGTCGAAGTATACAATACTTGAAAGGCCTTCATTAGATACAGGTGCTTCAGTGCGCTTGATGATTTATAGGAAATGTTGGATATGCATATTCGTGTTCGTCATCTCCCGGAGAGCAGTACTGGGTGCAACCACTCGCGTTTGTTGCTGCCCGGAGAATAGTTTTTGGTAAAGAGCCTGCTGTGAATGGTAAAGCGCGGGCGCACCTTTCTCCTGGAATTTTTATAAAACTCCTTCAGGGCTGCTTCTATTTAACAACGTGTATCTTTTCGTACCCACAGTGTTTATATCTAACGGTTGTGTGTCTCCGCGTTTCCAATTATTTTTATATGATTGCACAAAGCATAAAGGATAAGGTGTTACCAGCCTATATATGTATGTATGCACAAATGCGTGCGTGTTTGTATTTGTGTGTCTGTGTGTTTATGTATATATGTATACATGTATGTACGTATGTAAATGTGTATCTTTGTTCTTTATAGCACTCTGGCGACCAAACGCATGGGCCGACTTTGATGAATTCTACGTCAGTCGAGCGCCGTAAATATCTTATTCTTGTGTCACTAAAGTCATGGCAGCAATGAAAATTAAATGTAAATACAACTAGATGCTATATTATAAAAAATATAATCAACTAACTATGACAAGTGGGTAGCAGTGAATAGGTTTTTAAAATAATTTTTAGGTTTCTTAAATTACTTTTCGTTTTGAATAACCATTTAAAATCCATAATGAATTAAATTAGTTAGTTACAATTCTCACTTAAATTGTTAACCTAAAGCGTTACTGTTCATACAATAAGAGGAAATGACGTATAATATTTAACAAATCAGTTTTAAAACGTTGTTAAAACGGAACTAAAAGTAATAGATAAAAAAATATATTAAAGCATTTATAAAACCCAACCGCGTAAAATGAATTGAAAAGTTGTAAACAAGATGTGAAAAATCATCTAATCAAATGTGATAAATATTTGCAGTCGGAGGTATCCGATTCATGTTTTTTACTTTCTGCGACTCTTTCTATATGTGTGCCTCCTCTGGAATATTTTGGACACGTTTCTCTACTTGTTGATACAGGTCGTTGTTAATTGTTACGAACAAGCGTCAGTTGTAACAAACTTATGTTACAGTTGTTAAAATAAACATATTGTAGTATAAAATATCCGTATAAAATACAAAATTTTGCAATGTTATTACGACATTCAACAAATCCTACAATATTCGCATTATCTCTGTAATTAATTTTATCTAATTTATGTCTGTTCATTTAGGAACAGAAGCTTTTTAAAGGCCTTCATATAGGGCCTTGTTAAGGAATTTTCTATTTATCTTAACCGCCAAATTGATAACAAATCTACATTCAATTCGTTGTATGAGGATTCGTACTAGAAGAACAGATCCACGGATCAGCGATAGGTTACATTTTTTTAAACTAATTTATATTAGGTGATATTTATAAAAATATATGAGAAGAAACAAAATGTATTAAATAAATAAGGGCAGCGAATACGACTAATGAAAAGGTCAAAACTATTATTAAAACTTCAGAAAAGGATCTAAGGTTTTGATTTGTTCTGGATTTCTCAAGATTAATTAACGTTTTGTTTATTTTTCCTTACTTTCTTCCAAAACTCAACAAAAAAGTTCATTAGCGTAATTTGTACACTTAATTTAAATTTTGCTTTCTACTATAAGAGACGAACAAGTAAAAGATTTTATTTACTTATATAGTTTCTTTTTAAGATCTGGAAAAATTTTGAAATATATACAAAGGAATAATTATGTTACAGAATGGTTTGTGGTCACTCTATAAAGCCTATGCCGTCCGTCTAAGTGGCATTCTCTAAAAGGGCTAGATTTTCGGTACTTGAAACCGGCAAGCTTTATATGAAACGATTGTGGATGCCAGTAAAGCAAAAGAGATATGCAAAGAACGCATAATGTGGAAATTTATTGTAAAAATCTATAATAAAAATTACCTCGGCTTTATTCCTATCGAAACCCTAACCAGTAACGGAATTAAGATCATAAATGGGACGGGGAGCAGAATCAGGAATCGAAACCTAGAGGTATCGAAATCGAGGACAGGACTGGTTGGAATCAAGTTTGGAATTAAAATTAAGATAAAGAGCCTGACTAGAAACGGAATGAGGAGCAGTACCGAAATTAGAATTGAAAGTGGTACCGGGATAAAGACCGGCATCGGAATCGGAATTAAAAGCTGCATCACGAGAGTTAGATAGATAGGCATCAAGAGCAGAACCAAAGTCAAAATGGAAAACGGGATAGCGATCAAGATCAAGATTGATAGCGTGATATATAAAACGAAGTAATTTATTCTGTATGTCCACACGAACCGAGCTACGGACGAAAATTAATAAGACATATAATAAGTAGACAGATCCCCTTTAGTAGAAAACAGGCCAAGTCCGACAAGTACTTGTCTATTTTCAACTGCTTTTTAGACTATAGGAACACCTTGAAAGTATTGTACATCCCAGTATTTTGAACAACAAATAAATTCGGAATCGATTCACAAATTACAAAATTATCACAGAACATACATAAAAAATATATACAGGTGAATATAGAACATTCTCCTTTTTCTGATGTCGGTTAAAAACTCAGAACAGTATCCAATGCAAGCGTGACATTTACATTAGGCGTCTCTCTCAATGAAATTTTCTACGAAGGGTCCTTACATATATTAAAATATATATAAATATTATTATCAGATTTTGTCTACATGTATGTGTAATCTCTGCTGATATAGACAAAATGTTGATGCAGATCCTCATAGAATCACATGAATAATCATTACAGCGCATATTGTCCCGTGAAGCATTCACTGATAAACTACAATGCATCAAACTTAAAACGTAACATATCTTAGTTATATGGTACCAAACGTTCTTCTCACTTAAACATTTAGAAGTTTATTTGAATTGACTCAACAAATTAAACTAAATTTCCGCTTGCTACTTCAATTATAAACATTCATTTTACATGGATTACATGTAATGGATGATGGTAATTTAAATTAACAGCATTATAGAAATTATCAATCTAAATACCAACTCATTGGAGAACATCATCTCTCGAAGATAGGCTTTTACACTTCATAAGAGGTCTTTAATTATTGTGATATTCTACAATATTTAACAATGCACTTAAGCTACACATAACTTCATTATATTGATAATCTATATATATATATATATATATATATATAAATCAATGCCACTTTTCGTTGTAATTTTATAACTCGAGAACGGGCTAACCTATCCAAACCAAATGTTTAGGCTTTGTTCGGACTATTTAATAGATACTTTATGTGAAGTTTGCACAAAATCGGTCGAGCGGTTCTTCATTTATCACATTTTTTGTAACAAAACAATTCAATAAATGGCGGATCATTTTGTTAATGAGGATTTTGCTGTAAAATTGAAACTTTTTTCAGTGTTGACAGTACAGGCATGTTGTTATGTCATTCATGCGATCATTTTATTTTGGACGTGCTTCGATTAAAGCAAATTGTCAGCGATAATTATTCCTTTGTGTTTATCTTTTTAAACATATTGTTGAGTGCATTCATACAAACGGTGAGTCTTGAATTGTTCAAATGTACTATGTATATGTGTGCGAGTACTTTTCTCAGATTTTTAGGGAGTCGTTGATATTTCATATCGTTTACAGGCTTAAATTTAAATTAAATTGTCAAACACATTTACACAAACTGTAAGTTATGAACAAAGAATTTGAAAAAACATATTGTGTGCATAAGGGGTCTTTATTCTTTTGTAACAGATGGAAGCACGTCGATTTAAAAATTAATTATTCAATGACATTTTTATATACATTAACGTATGCAGTCACATATATTTCCATACAAACATATACGCACATGTATAAATACTGATACACCACTATTAATGTAGCAATTTGTTTTAATTTGATTTATTCTTTTATATGAAGGAAAATGCCACGAGCCAGACGAGCAAATATAGGTCGGTGAACGCGTAATACAAATGATGTGGCATTACTAAGACGATCACAGACTGCAGATGAACGCGCACAACTAATGCATCGCAGCGTGAACGTAATGCACAAAATAGATCTGTTGACCCTTTACCTGTACTGAATCTTGCACGGCGATAACGAATACGTCGTGCTGTTTTGGCTGAAGTGATGCGTGTTACTTTTAATTACAACATTCAGATTGATTATAGTATGTACGGATAAATTGAATGATGGACGCAATATGTGCACATTGTAATGCGGCTAACTTTCCAGGTGAAACGTCCGGCATGTGTTGTGCTAATGGCAAGTGAAATTGCCAGCATTAGAAACTCCACCCGAACATCTCAATCTCAACAACAACGGACATCTCAAACGAAGAAGCACTTTTTGAGTCATATTCAACAATACAATTCGGCATTTCAAATGACTTCCTTTGGTGCTACAGAAATTATTATTGTCGGCGATCAACATTTATTTTATCGGTATCGGAAATAATGTCTTAGTTTATAAGAAAATATTTATAAAAATGTAATTGTCAGCGATAAATTTCATGTACATAAATTGTATAAATTGTAAAAATTAAAAATGCTGTCGTCCCGCCCCGCCCCTTTTCTATTGCGCATTAACCACGCGCTCGTCGCGCTCGCGGCAAAATAGTGTTAAGCGCGGCCAAGTGGCGCTGTTGGCATGCATGCTTCAAATGCATCAGAAGAATCACATTAGTCGCGCTGCGCCCAGTTCACTCCAAATCAGCCAGATCGGCAGCAGAAGTGTTAAAAACAGTGTTTTATTTTCACCTTCAAGTCGGCAGAACGGTCGAGTGTCTTCCTGAGAACGTAGTATCCTACCAGCGCATCGTCGGTTGGATAGTTCTTCAGTTTCTATCGAAGGTCAGAACAAAAAGGATCTTCAACAATTATAGATAATTTTATGCCGACGTTTAAGGTAAATACTTCAACAGGATTATCCCATGTTTATATAAATCTGAATCATAAAAGTATTCGAGGTTTTAAAAATTTGATCCAACATCTATTTAAAATTGCATACATGTTACAGATTCAGGGCCAGATTTATCATCAAGCTGGTTCGTTATTGCCATACCCCGACGCTGATCATCAATTTTGCAAATTTATTTTATTGGTGATGAAAATCGTGAATTGGATCAACGTTGTGCAATTGTTTCGAATATAAGACGAGAAATAATTCGTGAGCTACAAAGGTTTTCCATCAGCATAACGCATCAATTCAACTGTTCAAAATTGTTCTCGATCTATGCCATCTGATAATCACAAAATCGTAATAAGGGCTGATAAACACCTTTGGAGAGCATGCAAGACGATTCAATGCACCGGCAATTGATGAGGTTGTAATTGTAATTCTTGGTGATCAGTTTTAATCCCGTGATTTGTACTTCATCGCAGAAATGAGCAATTGCAACGTGTTTTGAACTCCATCGTAGTTACGATGCACAAGAAGTTCGTCCACAAGAATAAAATTATATCTTGAGATGTGGTAAACTATATCATCAGTAAATTGTTGATATGTATGCCAAAATAGAAACTGAACGTCTTAATTTTATTCGTTTCAACCAAGCAAAATTAAGATCCGAAGAATATATTCATTTGCAAGATGCGATAGCGAATGATGCTAATGTTAATGACATCGGAAGTTTAACTATATTGCCATCTTCGTATATTGATAGCCCACGGCATATGAACGAATATGCACAAGATGCGATGTTTATGTACGAAAATACGGTCGACCGGATCTGTTCATTACATGTACATAAAATCCGCAGTGGGATGACATCAAAAACAATTTATTTGAAGGACAGTCGACAACTGATCGTCATGACATTACAGCTCGTGTTTTCAGACAAAAATTGAAAGCACTAATGCATTTAATTGTGAACTTATGTGTATTTGAGGTATTGCCATATGTACTCCATCGAATGGCAAAAGGGGATTGCCGCACGCACATATATTAATTTGGCTGGTACATAAAATAACTCCGGATCAAATCGATAACGTTATATCAGCTGAAATTCTGATCAAACTGTTGATCCTGAGTTATTTCACGTTGTCGTTAAAACATGATACATGGTCCGTGCGGTGAACTAAATATGAATTCGCCGTGTATGATTGATGGAAAGTGTTCGAAACGATACCCAAGGCAATTGACTTCAAACACAATAACGGACAATGACGGGTATCTGTTGTATCGACGTAGATCACCTAATGATAATGGCAAAACGGCAACCATTAGAATGCGTAACCAGGACGTTGAAGCTGATAATCGTTGGGTGGTTCCGTATTATCCATTATTATCGAAAATATCCAATGCTCATATAAATGTGGAATATTGTAATTCAGTCAAATCCATTAAATATATTTGCAAGTATGTAAATAAAGGGAGCGATATGGCTGTTTTCGGTGTTGCTAGTGATAATAGAAATGATGAAATTACTCAGTATCAAATGGGGCGCTATATTAAGTAGTAATGAAGCTGTCTGGAGGATTATGTCGTTTCCAATGCACGAAAGACATCCGGTGGTTGTTCACTTGGCTGTGCATCTTGAGAATGGCCAACGTATTTATTTTAATGAAGCAAATGTATTGGAAAGCAGCACACACCCACCAGCGACTACGTTGACCGCTTTTTCAAATTATGCGAAACTGATACATTTGCGATAAATTTGTTATATTCTGATGTGCCCCAGTATTACACATGGAATGTGTCTTCGAAAAAATTCAAAGACGTAAACAAGGAACGGCAGTTGATGGGCATCCAGGCATTTTCCAAACAGATGATATTGGGAGAATATGTACAGTACATCCATACAATGCAGTGTTTTTACTTGCCATTGTTACTAGTTAACGTCAATGACCCAAAATCATTTCAAGAATTGGGAACAGTCAACGGTCATTTGTGTCAAACATATCGTAAAGCATGTCAACTCTTGCGTTTGTTAGAGGATGATGCACATTGGGATTCAACACTTCATGATGCATCTACTTCCACAATAAATCGAATGCTATTTGCCATTATATTATCAACATGTATGCCATCAAATCCACTTTAATTATGGAGCAAATATAAACATTATGTGGCAGAAGATATTTTAATTCGTATGCGTCATCATGCAAGAAATCCTGATTTGTTGATTACCTTGAAAATGTACAACGAAGCTGTGATAATAATTGAAGATATGTGTCTAACGATTGCAAATAAAGCATTAGTACAATTGGGTATGACCGCACCAAATCGTGAGATGCATGATTTGTTTGATCGTGAATTGCAACGTGAGCAGGAGTTCAATTCTAATGATTTGCGTTTATTTGTACAATCAATATAACCAAATTGAATATTCAGCAAAAACATGTATATGCACAATCATGCAAGCCGTTTCCAATAATGCAGGTGGATTATATTACTTGGATGCACCTAGTGGTACAGGCAAAACGTTCGTTATATCATTGATTTAAGAACTATTCGATCGGAACAGAAAATTGCATTGGCACTTGCATCTTCGGGAATTGCTGCTACATTATTAGAAGGTGGTCGGACCGCACACTCTGCACTAAAATTGCCATTGAACGTACAGGTGATTGAAACTCATCATGCAATATTTCGAGAAATTCTGCTATGGTAAAAGTTCTGCAATTAACGTCAATTATTTTATAGGATGAGTGTACAATGGCGAATAAAAAAATCAATAGAAACATTTAATCGAACAATGCAAGATTTACGTCGTAATCAACAGCTTTTTGGTGGTGCTTTGATATGACTATCAGGGGATTTTCGTCAAACATTGCCTGTCATTCCTCGATCAACTACTGCTGATAAAATAAATGCCTGTTTGATATCATCAGTTCTTTGGAGAAATGTACAAAAATTGACACTGAACATTAATATGTGTATTCACCTACAAAATGATCCAGCTGCCCATGAGTTTGCAAAACAATTGTTAGAAATTGGTGACGGCAAAATACAAATCGACAGTACCAACGGATTGATCTCTGTACCGAACAATTTTTGTGCAATTGCGCAATCGTTGAGACAACGCGCCATTTTAGCACCGAATAACATTTATATGAATGCCAATAATTTTCAAATTCAAGCAAAACTGCCAGATATAGTCACGACATATAAATCAATTGACAGTGTTATGAATCAAGACGAGGCAATGAATTATCCAATTGAATTTTTAAATTCATTGGAACCGGCTGGTATGCCACCGCATTGCTTGAATCTGTAAGTTGGTTCTTTGATTATATTATTGAGAAATATTAGTCGACCAAAACTATGTAATGGCACCAGATTAGTAGTGAAAAAGTTATTGCCAAATTTGATTTAAGCTACAATCTTAATTGCTAAATGAAAAGGAGAAGTTTGTTTGGTACCGCGTATCCCTATGATTCCAACTGATATGCCATTTGAGTTCAAACGATTACAATATCCTGTGCGTTTATCATTTGCGATGTCCATAAACAAGGCCCAAGGGCAAACACTTCACGTTTGTGGTGTGAATTTGGAGGAATCATGTTTTTCACATTACAACTTTATATTGCCTGTTCCAGAGTCGGTACCCCCAGCTGTTTGTTTATTCATGCTCGAAATGGAAAAACAAAAATATGGTTTATCCAAGTGTTCTAGATTCAATTTTAAAATAACCAGACATTAATAAAACATTTTTTTGTTTGAATAAATGAATTTGATGTTCCAATTGTTTTTTTTTTCACTTTATACTTACCAAATCATGTACCGGGTTTTAATTTAGGTTCATATAAAGAAATGAGGGCAAAGTAGTTTTAATTTTATTTTTTCTGCAGTTAAATAGATCTTGTGACAGTTATTACATATAGTATCAAAACTAATACATTGGAGAAGCAAATGTTAGAAGAAGTTACTTTGATTGTATGTATTTACAATCAAATTATCAAAGTATTTTACATGTATTTTTGAAGTAAAACTCTTTGAACGGTGGAATTGATCTGTAACAAAAAGAGATAGCTATAAATGTATATATAGGTCTTAGGCTGTGAGAGAATGAGATAGAATGTGTTTCTACACAGTTTCTCTATCTTTCGTCTCGTCTTTATGCTATGGTTTGAAGCGGTCTGCGTCTCCACTGCTCTACCGCTGTATACGGGCCCGTACACGGACTCTACATATAATTGAGACTAAACTCCATACTGTATACTATATTCTTAATCAACTCGAAATATGTACAAAGGGGAGAGAGAAACGTTGAAATCTATAGCACACTATTTTGTTGATTGTAATGATATCGCGCATTTTTCAAAATTATTGTAAATTGTGTATAATAAACATTTTAATATACATTAAAATATTACAAAATAATATCGCAAACTAATTCTGATCATGTTCGAGACCATCGGGCAAGAAAAAAATTAGAGTACTAAGTTTCATTCTACCCCGTGTTCGATTCGATTTTTGATATTTATACATTCCGTATAAAAGTAACTTATTTGGAATCCTGAAGATATTCCGCCTCTATGAAAAAATTCAATACAAGTTTTTCAGACGTTTCGGAAACTAGCTCGGACAAACAAACGGATAGACACTAAATTTTATCTATATACTGATGGGCGATTTTCCGACGTAAGTAATTAAGCTACCTGCTTCGCGTCATCAAGCACGCTAAGCCCTAATATTAGCGGCCCCCGATTGGGTCAGTGTGAAGAGCTTAAGGGTCGAGCTCCTCAAACTGATTTAAAAAGATTGTGGATAAGTATATTTCCGCTTGGAGAGCTATCCATACTTGACACAAATAAAAATGGGCCCCAATTGATCTTGCAGGCCATCTCCAATAATCGCTGCATTGTTTTTTATTTCAAGCACGAAATGCAAGAAAGTATTGCTGCTCACATATTAAAATCGGAAGTTCTGATAATTTTGATTTCATAAATGTGACCAGTGATGTTTGCCATTATAAAATTATTGAAGGTAAAAAAAATATTTTGTAGGTTTTTTTCGTTAAGAATGTAAGTTAAAGATAACATTTAACTGAAGCGATCATTTGAAAAGAATTTACGGCATTGCATGCAGCTATTGAGTTCAAAAATCATTTAGGGTTTAAAAATCAGTAGATAGACAAATTAAATTTTTTTCCATTTTTTTTACTTCATTTGCAATATCTTGTGATAAATTTAATTAAATCAATTTGAATGAAACTGAAAACGTCCAACACATATTTTTAAGTGCAAAAAATGGTTTTATTCTTAAGATTTACTTTTTAAAGTCTAAAAAGCACTACGAATAAGCACTGTTATGATTTTTTTTCTATCACGATATGTTCCGATAAAATTAATAGCTTTCAATCAGGCATACGGCATTCAAGGATGTTTTATTAAGAATTATAGGGACTATTTCACAAATTATTTGAAAATCGTATTAAAAAAATAGATTTATCTGAAAATCCACAAAATCGGCAAATATGAAATTTTCAAGAAATCAAGTTCATTTAAGTGCAAATTGCCTATTTCAATCGTTCAAAAATATTCAAAGGTTACAAACGCACACATACATGCACATACGCACACACGCACACACACACACACACGCACATACAGACACCTTTACAAAATGTCGGAAAACTTTCCAAACCTCAAAAATATGAAAACCTCGATTATCGAAAATCACGCTTAAAACCGATAACTTCCCTAATTTAACGAAAATTTTCAATTAATTTAACGCTAAACCAAACGCACCTATTTTTAAAGTAACGTTCAATTTAGATATATTTGCAAACAACAGCAAAGTTATTTCATTATTCTGAATTCTTTAGCAAATATATTTATTTATTAGCCTAGCCTTGATTGGGAGCTAAGTAAAAGTTAATAATAAAGGTCGTTTTGAAACTACATATCGATGAACCTCGCCTGTTGATTTATTAACACATAATTAACTCTAAATCGATAATGTTAGCATAGCTCATAAATTTGTTATTAATCCATCAAAATTTAATAAGATTAATTTGGGTAGCGCTTCATCATCGAAACAGCTATGCGTCATAGAAATTTCCAATCTCGATGGAAGGAAACCTTATAAAATTATCATACAGCTAACTTCCGCACACGGCTCCGCCCACGTCCACATGAAAACGAGTTCCTTTGATCGGTATACCAATCGATCAGTAAATCATGATCCCGATCACTATCCCGGTTCTGCTGTCGATACCAATTTGTCTTCTTACTTCCCAGACCCACTTTCGATTCTAATTTCGATATTGCTCCTTATTAATTCCGATTCTGGTTGAGATCTTGATTCTTATTTTTGTACCCTATTTCGATTTTGACTTTGGCCGAATTCTCGATTTCGATCCCTTTAAGTCTCGACTCGTAATTCTATTCCCCGTTCCGTTTTCATCTTACATTTTGATTCTGCATATCGGTAATGGTTCTTATTTGGACAAAGTCAGGGCAAACTATTGTATCAAAATAATATTTAGGTTATATTGGTTCAGGATAGTGTAGTTGTCTATGTTATTTTACTAACGAATTTTTAAATCGGTTCAGTAATTCGGTCCCATAATACAAATAAGTAGACAAAGTACAGGCACAATTTTTTTTTGAAGTTATACTTCTTTAGGCGCGTTATGAAAAAATAATGAGAGTGAAATTTTAAGATTGTGTGACACAAAATTAACAGATTGAAGCTGCCCGCTTAGAATTCGAATTTCGAATAATTAGAGAATTTATGTACATTTAATATAGAGAAAAAAAATTTATTTATTTAATTTTAAAATTTAAATGAAATTTTGCATGCATGTATAAATCGCATGACAATGCAATATTATTATGACATAGAGCTGATCTGATGATGGAGCTGGAAGGTGGCCATAGGAACTCCGTAATTAAACGACGCAACCCCATCGAGTTTGGGCTCGTTTGATTCGTCTTGCCGAGTACTTTGGTGCTATATGGTAACCAGAGTCTGATGATGGAGCTGGAAGGTGGCCATAGGAACTCCGTAATTAAACGACGCAACCCCATCGAGTTTGGGCTCGTTTGATTCGTCTTGACAGTACTTTGGTACTATATGGTAACCAGAGTCTGATGATGGAGCTGGAAGGTGGCCATAGGAACTCCGTAATTAAACGACGCAACCCCATCGAGTTTGGGCTCGTTTGATTCGTCTTGCGAGTACTTTGGTGCTATATGGTAACCAGAGTCTGATGATGGAGCTGGAAGGTGGCCATAGGAACCTGTAATTAAACGACGCAACCCCATCGAGTTTGGGCTCGTTTGATTCGTCTTGCCGAGTACTTTGGTGCTATATGGTAACCAGAGTCTGATGATGGAGCTGGAAGGTGGCCATAGGAACTCCGTAATTAAACGACGCAACCCCATCGAGTTTGGGCTCGTTTGATTCGTCTTGCCGAGTACTTTGGTGCTATATGGTAACCAGAGTCTGATGATGGAGCTGGAAGGTGGCCATAGGAACTCCGTAATTAAACGACGCAACCCCATCGAGTTTGGGCTCGTTTGATTCGTCTTGCGAGTACTTTGGTGCTATATGGTAACCAGAGTCTGATGATGGAGCTGGAAGGTGGCCATAGGAACTCCGTAATTAAACGACGCAACCCCATCGAGTTTGGGCTCGTTTGATTCGTCTTTGCCGAGTACTTTGGTGCTATATGGTAACCAGAGTCTGATGATGGAGCTGGAAGGTGGCCATAGGAACTCCGTAATTAAACCACGCAACCCCATCGAGTTTGGGCTCGTTTGATCGTCTTGCCGAGTACTTTGGTGCTATATGGTAACCAGAGTCTGATGATGGAGCTGGAAGGTGGCCATAGGAACTCCGTAATTAAACGACGCAACCCCATCGAGTTTGGGCTCGTTTGATTCGTCTTGCGAGTACTTTGGTGCTATATGGTAACCAGAGTCTGATGATGGAGCTGGAAGGTGGCCATAGGAACTCCGTAATTAAACGACGCAACCCCATCGAGTTTGGGCTCGTTTGATTCGTCTTGCCGAGTACTTTGGTGCTATATGGTAACCAGAGTCTGATGATGGAGCTGGAAGGTGGCCATAGGAACTCCGTAATTAAACGACGCAACCCCATCGAGTTTGGGCTCGTTTGATTCGTCTTGCCGAGTACTTTGGTGCTATATGGTAACCAGAGTCTGATGATGGAGCTGGAAGGTGGCCATAGGAACTCCGTAATTAAACGACGCAACCCCATCGAGTTTGGGCTCGTTTGATTCGTCTTGACGAGTACTTTGGTGTTATATGGTAACCAGAGTCTGATGATGGAGCTGGAAGGTGGCCATAGGAACTCCGTAATTAAACGACGCAACCCCATCGAGTTTGGGCTCGTTTGATTCGTCTTGCCGAGTACTTTGGTGCTATATGGTAACCAGAGTCTGATGATGGAGCTGGAAGGTGGCCATAGGAACTCCGTAATTAAACGACGCAACCCCATCGAGTTTGGGCTCGTTTGATTCGTCTTGACGAGTACTTTGTGTTATATGGTAACCAGAGTCTGATGATGGAGCTGGAAGGTGGCCATAGGAACTCCGTAATTAAACGACGCAACCCATCGAGTTTGGGCTCGTTTGATTTGTCTTGCCGAGTACTTTGGTGCTATATGGTAACCAGAGTCTGATGATGGAGCTGGAAGGTGGCCATAGGAACTCCGTAATTAAACGACGCAAACCCATCGAGTTTGGGCTCGTTTGATTCGTCTTGCCGAGTACTTTGGTGCTATATGGTAACCAGAGTCTGATGATGGAGCTGGAAGGTGGCCATAGGAACTCCGTAATTAAACGACGCAACCCCATCGAGTTTGGGCTCGTTTGATTCGTCTTGCCGAGTACTTTGGTGCTATATGGTAACCAGAGTCTGATGATGGAGCTGGAAGGTGGCCATAGGAAATCCGTAATTAAACCACGCTACCCCATCGAGTTTGGGCTCGTTTGATTCGTCTTGCCGAGTACTTTGGTGCTATATGGTAACCAGAGTCTGATGATGGAGCTGGAAGGTGGCCATAGGAACTCCGTAATTAAACGACGCAACCCCATCGAGTTTGGGCTCGTTTGATTCGTCTTGCCGAGTACTTTGGTGCTATATGGTAACCAGAGTCTGATGATGGAGCTGGAAGGTGGCCATAGGAACTCCGTAATTAAACGACGCAACCCCATCGAGTTTGGGCTCGTTTGATTCGTCTTGCCGAGTACTTTGGTGCTATATGGTAACCAGAGTCTGATGATGGAGCTGGAAGGTGGCCATAGGAACTCCGTAATTAAACGACGCAACCCCATCGAGTTTGGGCTCGTTTGATTCGTCTTGCCAAGTACTTTGGTGCTATATAGTAACCAGAGTCTGATGATGGAGCTGGAAGGTGGCCATAGGAACTCCGTAATTAAACGACGCGACCCCATCGAGTTTGGGCTCGTTTGATTCGTCTTGCCGAGTACTTTGGTGCTATATGGTAACCAGAGTCTGATGATGGAGCTGGAAGGTGGCCATAGGAACTCCGTAATTAAACGACGCGACCCATCGAGTTTGGGCTCGTTTGATTCGTCTTGCCGAGTACTTTGGTGCTATATGGTAACCAGAGTCTGATGATGGAGCTGGAAGGTGGCCATAGGAACTCCGTAATTAAACGACGCAACCCCATCGAGTTTGGGCTCGTTTGTATATCTTCCCGAACAAGTATAACTTCTCACGCGCGTACATAAGTACACGCACAATTTTTTTTTGAAGTTATACTTCTTTAGGCGCGTTATGAAAAAATGATGAGAGTGAAATTTTAAGATGCGCGCGCATCTGTGACACAAAATTAACAGTATGAAGCTGTCTGCTTAGCCGCTCATTAAGTCTCGAAAAAAAAGCTACCAACAAAATAGAAATTGAACCTCGATATTAGTCGCGCATGTTGGTACGCTCGTCGCCTCTGGTCACTGTTTTCATATTTATAATATTTATCAACATGTTTCTAGTTTATACATTCACAACACGTGTTTTAGTTTCATACAAGTACGAATTATATATGTGCTAATAAATTATATTCAGTAGTGATTTAAATTGAATATTTTGATTGATATTACTTACTATTTGTGAATATTAGTGAAAAAATTGTGCTTATATACTTTTTTCAAGTGCTCCAATATAATTGAGGTTAACTATCCGTATGTGTTATTTATTGATATAAATTAAAATACTTTTATTTAATATAATTAACACTAAATATTATTAAATTATTAATGTTAAATACTTATTATTGGTTATTTAATATTTACAAAATAAAGAAGTAAATTTAATAAAACATTTAATAAAAGTTTGTGTTAAAATTAAAATTGAACATCAAATTATAATATTAATTTTTAATATATGCTATTAAATTGAATAAATAATAAATATTTATAAAAATAACTAAATAAATTTAATTAAAACTTTTTGATAAAAATGAAAAGTGAATATTAAATTAAGAAATCAATAAAAATATTTAAAAAATGACCAACCTTAAATTCAATTTTTGAAAAGAATTCCGTAGACTCTCGCTTAATCGTTTACAAACTACCACCAATGATCTGTTAGATTTTATTAATCAAAGGAGAGGGTTGGCAATATATACTTTTAACTGTCAAAGTCTCCGTGCTCATTCCATTGATCTCATTGATCCAATTATGCAAAAATCGAATGTTTTACTTTTAAATGAAACCTGGTTAGCCAATGAAGAGTCGATTAGTATACCAAATTTCAATTGCATAATACAATATAAGCGATCAAATGTTCGAGCTGGAGGAGTTGCGATTTATCAGAATATGCACGACACTACCAATATCATTACTCCAAACATTGATATGACTGTAAGACAGGCGGAATTGGCAAGCTCAACAGTGACATCAGTTGGTGAGTTTTGTGCAGCTGAATGCAAAATGGAAGATGGCAACAAAATTGTATTGATGGTAATTTACATTACTCCAAATCAAAAAAATGGACGACATCATTCATTTCCTGAAAAGAATATTATGGCCATATACAACAGCTGGAGGAGAATATCCTGGTAGAGGAGAAGACAAGTTACCGATAATTTTAAGTGGAGACTTCAACGTCAATTTTTCCCGTGAAGATGCTTGTCCACTTATTGATTTCCTTCCTCCAAAATGACTTGAATTTAGCCATGAATAATAATCCTCTGATTTCGACAACACGACATGGCACTACCATAGATGCTGTATTTGTACGATATCTCAACGCTGTTAATACAAAACTTTTCGTATCATATTTTAGTTATCATAAGCCACTGATAACTGAAGTTCCGATTCAGACATTACCGGAAGATACTATGGAAGTGGACATCATTTAATTAAAAATACAATTCGAATAATAAGACAATTTATGTTAGACTTAATGTAAGAAAATAAATGTTTATTTATTTAATTTTTCAAATTTAAACTTTGTTGATTATCCTTTTCCAATCCTTCTATTATTTTATTGTAATTAATTATTTGCATGCAATTAAAAACTATTTTTAATGATGCCAAAGAAGTTAATCTTCTTACGTACATAAGTACACGCACCAATTTTTTTCTTCTATTTGATACTTTCCCTTTTGCCCGTACAATATTTCTCCATTTTAATAGATATTGGGTGAATGGCTTTAAGTACATAAAGAAGACGAACAAAATGCACACTCATTTTTATGCATCATACATTTCTTACTCAAAACAAATGTTCATTACAATCAAAAAATAACCAATAGCACTTACAAAATTTTAAATCCTATAATTTTTTTCCTTTATAATATTAATGTAAATAAATTACTACCAAACACCTTTTTTATTTTAAAATAAATACATTTGTTTTAAAATAAGTAACCATGCAAAATCACGACAAAATGATCACCTACGCACATGAATACATAGACATAAAAATACGAAACTTCCCAAAATCTACTGGACAAAATTAGTGTAAATTTTCAGAAAGTCTAAATTGAGTGGCCACTTTTTTATGTCGCAAACTGAGTTACTTTTGGTTAAACCGTTCAAAAATTATAATAAGCTTGCCTAAACCACATATTCATATACCCACACAACTGTAGATGTAGAAACAAATAAATATGACTACTAAAGAGAAACAGAAATAATATTTTTTTTATAGTTATCATACCGTACATCGAAGTCACATATAAGTTTTCATTACACAATCATACATTCTTACGGTATATCTACCACTTTTGACTAAGCTTGATCAAACCGTTCTTAAGTTATCAAAGAATGTACGGACTGACATATATTAATCAATCATTTGGGCAATCACACTTTTTTTTTGGGTACAAATCACAAGGTAAAAAAACACATACAGGCGAACAAATAGACATAGAGATATGAGTTTTTAGAACTGTAGAATGGGTCAAGGAGTCATAAAACGAATATTTGTCACAAGATTTGACAAAAAAAAAAGTGTATGGACAGAAATACGCTACAGATTTATTAAATGGACTTAGAAAGCTAGCACTTATTTATTTTTTATAATATTGACTAGTTGGTCCGATTCACCTTTTTCTACCTTTTCCGTTAGGTAGCGCACCCGAATAGTATACGTCCGCATTTATACCTACCTTGATACATTAATTCCTTTATCTTTTACATCTATCGCCAGATCTTTATTAATGTTGACCTTGGCTTCAGTTCTGATTTCGATCCCGGAATTGTACACGATTCTGATCTCGATCACGCTATCGATTTTGACCCTGGTCCTAATCTTGATTCTGATACTGGTCACGTTTTTATTCAGATTCTGGTACAGGTCACACTTTTGATTTGAGCAATAATATTAGTATCAGAACAAACTATACCTCAACTATATTATTACGCAAAAAATTCATTTCTAAACGTAAAGTATTTTTAGAATCGGCTGAACTAATCTGAATTAAATGCGTAGCGTGTATTTGTGGCCAGTTAATACAAATACTCTCCTAATGAACTAAATTTTTCGCATTTATTCTGATTATTGCTTTAGTACGGTTTTATTTACTTTTTTTTAACGTCTATTTTCTGATGTCATATTTTACAATAAAATTTAATAGATGCCCATCTTTAGTATGCAAGCTATACTTTTCACTGACAAATTTCATCAAATTGGTCAGTGATTTTGTCTGCGGACTGCAGTTGCTAAAGCTATTGCATGGCATTTTTTATCAACTTATGCAATTATAATTGTTAATTTATTTATGGAGTATTTTTTTTCTTTGATATTAATTCAATTTTTTCGTCACTTCCTTCATTAACAAATGCCTTTGTTTATTCATATTTAAAACACTTTATACACAAATTTTACGCATATAGCTTCACCAGCAACTTCTATTCACTGTTGTGCATAGGTACACCTATGTGTACATATATACCTACATGTATACTTACTGGGCACATGCGGTGAGTGTATTATAAAGATATGATAGATACCTACACACCTATAGTACTTTCTCACAAACAACTGCTTACGTATTCGTCCGATTTCGGAGCAGCTCGTCTCGATCCGTGCGAGCTTCGTACAGTCGTACCATACACATACACGTTAAGCAAAAGCTCGGCCGAGCTACATGGTAGGCGGAGTGGGGTGTTAGGTTTTATTTCGTTACGGAATTTCTTGATTCGATCGCCGCGCTTAAAGCCCGCGATAAAAGCTATGCAATAGTTTAAATACAGACACCAAATAAACTTCTGTCATTTTAAACTTTTTCCCACAGTTCCGCTCTTTTAAATAAGTTTATGTTAGAAATAGCTGTCGCATCGCGGTTCTCGCGATCGTTCCTGCACCAATTGTGGTGAACCTCCGATCACTATCCGGTCACCTCCGGTAGCAAATCAGGAGCTATGCTCCAGTCTCTGTCTGGTCTTAAATAAAGTGAACAATACCAGTTCTTAATTATTCCTCCAAACCACCAAACGACCTACTAAATTAATTAAAAAAAACTAAAATTATCAGAGAAATAATCGAATTATAACTTTTTTAATAATTTTCATTAAAGACTTACCCATGAAACCAGAAAATAGTGTCTACATCTTTTCCTTGAGTTAAGTTATCTTCTAGCCAAATTTTATTGAAATCGGTAAACTTATAAGACTGCTTATTAATCTCACAAAACACAAACAAGCAAACATAAGCATTTCGAAACATTCTTTTTCATATGGAACTAGTGCAAATTTCAAGGAAATTAGTTTATATTCAAGATTTCTTAGTACTTTTCACGAGAGCTAAAAATGTCTATCCTATATATTTCATGGGTTTCAGTTATTTTCGTTCTCCATTTTATTAAAAGTATTGAAACTATAAAAATTCTTTTATGATTCTGACAGAACCCAAAAAGTATTGTATGTACTATTAATTGACTTCCAATTATCTCATACTAAATTTTATTCTGCTCGATTAAACAATAAAGATTCTTAGTTATTCTCACGAAATTATTGAGATGTATAAATATAACGTATGTCCTGCTATTGGCTTAAAATTGTCTCTTTATACAAAATTTTAATGAAATCGGTTAAACTTTAAGAGTCCTCACTAATTTGTGAGAACCCTAAAGAAAACATCGAACCACTGATCGTTCATATTGTAGATAACGTTTGTTCACAGCCTGCATGGACGTAAATGAAGTGCTACATTTTTTATATTGACATATGACGTTTTTCTATCATGGTCCCAATTCCGCTCCGCGTGCTCAATTTCGTCTTGATGTTATATCCTGATTTCGATTCTGTTTCCGACATCAATCTCGTTCCACTTTTGATTAAATTCCAATAAACTACCCCATTTTAAGGGTTTTCAATATTCAAGCAGTAACTTTAAATATTTCCACAATAAAAGTACCCTAAACTTTAATTAATAGTACCGTAATGGAGCTTACTTTCCAGTTAAAGTCGTGTCGTAATTAATTAAGCCGTTCCAAATGTACTTCGAATAAACAGAGAGACAGATAAATAGAAAAGTATTATTTTCTTCAATACAAACCCCTTGCCCTGATAATTACGAAACACAAAAAGAGGATTGCCAAACCTTTTAATCTGTTTTTGAATTTTAGCGAGACTATCGAATAGCAATTCTATTTTAGGATAGATTACGAAGGCAACAAGTATTATAGTAAACGTAATTTGCTAAATACAGCGAATTTGATATTGGAAAACAAATGCGCCTACATAAATAGGTTTGGTCTCGGAATAATAAAACCAGCTAAGTGTGAATCATACTTGCAAACTAAGGTTTCCGTCCTGGCCGAGATAAAAATATGCACCAACGGAAAAAGCGCTGCATACACTCCTAGTCTGAAAGTTACTGAGCCGACCCGTCCAAAATAAACCAATTGAAATTTGCAAATGATGTGCTTTTCTGCACTGTTTTTTAACATTCCAATCAGATATGACTTTTTTATTTTTATTAAATGGCAACGTTTTATTTTGAATTTTTTTACAATTATGTCGATAGGTGCTTTTGTGTGTGTACGGCTATGTGTGGTTATGCGCGCGTATTTGTGTATGCTTAAGTGTTTACGCGAGAGTGTGTTTGTCTGTCAATACAAGAGTTTCATTCAATTTCAAACTTAATTGCAAGAATTCTCAAAAATTAAATAACTCGATAAATGTTTTTTCTCATACCTCTAAAACTAGAAAGCCGATAAACTTCAAAAGCTAATCAAATGACTTCTCCAAAAGTCACGTCGAATACTGTTAACTTGATTGAAATTAGTTAATTTGATCGAGCGATATAGTTAGAACAATTTTTAAATACAATAATTTTTTTTTTACCATTTTTATATGAATCAACAGATAAATAAAGGACTTTCGACAAAAAGTCACTCATTGCAGATTCTCTGAAAATTTAACCTTTATCTATTTCCTATATTTTGAAAATAATTAAAATATGGAAACATCTATTATATAACCTTATTAATATTAAATAGATCATTTTTAAATTCGATTATTATTTATTTCCCGAAAACCGATAACGACAATTTTAAAGCCATTGCAATTAATCAAATGGGAAGACGCCTGAGAAAAAATATCAAAAACGTGTTTGTAACATTTGAAAGAGTTCCACTAACATTAAATGCACTGAAAGTCGAAGCATGATCGGCAGATTATTGACATCTCAAAAACAAAACAGAATAAAATGTTCCTTTTGTACAATTAACTATTGACCGCCATTATCTCCAAACTTTAATGAGATTCAATCCTCAAAAAACCGCATAAAATAGTATGATTTCTATCTAAATCGGTCAATTTAATATAAAATGTCAAAATGCGACAAATTTCTATAAAAGTGTTTTCGTGAATAGAAAATTTAAAACCTACGTAAAGCTTGCAATAATTTTCTGTCGGCCTAATATTTGAAAATTAATGTATTCGTGCGTGTAAACTTTGGAAACATAAATAAGTATATGAAAACACACAAAAAACGCAATTAATATACACATATATATATATATGTTTCCTAGTTTCAAAGACATGGATATACAATTTAAACGCCGATATTTGTCACATTACTTCTGTCTGCGAGCCGTTCCACTTTTGCCGCTTCTTCTTCATTTCTTCCGTTTATTTTAAAGACCCTCCAGCCGGAGGGTGGATGGTACGGCAATTTCCTATTATAAAACAGTAGGACTTCCGATGCGGTCGCGCAAACCACTCGCTGATCTCGCGTTCTAGAGTAAGCTGTATTTCTAATGTCTTTCCATATTCTCTCGAAGAATCTACTAAAAGATAGTGTTACATAAACTTGTGATTTTTTCCTTTGAGATTAAGGAGTTCTCAAAGAGTGGGATGTTTATATTTTTTATGTTTTGCACAAATATTTTGTTTGAATATTTAGACCAACTGGTTTTGCAATACATAGTAAAATTTTGATGTAAAATGAAAATCACTTTTCTATTAATATTTGTATTTGTAATCAAATTTAAATGTAATTTGTTTGTAGTAAAACTGTCATTCCGGGAATATAAGTAGACGGATCACTTTCTATGCAAATTTTATATCTAGTCTCAAAAGAATTTACTTAAGACTAAAATGTCACAACAATTTTTACAAATTAGAAACATATAATTAGTTTTCTTGGTCATAAAATCAAAACTGTAATAATATATAGAATACTATGAAATGCTTACATAATCCAGATTAACCCATAAGAAGCTTTTAAGCCTCTTTATAAGGAAAGTCGGCTTAAGAGGGAAACTTGGCGACGGCGTTTGCCAAAACAACATGCAAATGCGATCACTCCACTCGCGCAGTTTATCGTTTTGTCTGAGGTATCAGGGGTAAGTTACTTGGAAAATACGGAATTCGTAAAATACTAAGGCATATTATACTTAAATACACCATCCCTAGTGACTGGCGAATTCAATCCCATTCGTGTTTCTAAATCGAGTAAAAGGTTCGAAATCGGTACCATATTTAGATCATTAAATACATGAAACAGCTTTTGTTTAGTCCCTACGTTTAGTACATTCTACGATTCTTTATTTTCATACAACAAATGCATATAATTGTTATTATTAAACAAATTAAAAGTTAAATTATGTATATCTAATATTGAATCACTTTTATAACTATTAAAATTGAAGTTTGTATCTAGTAATGTTTTATTTTTATTTTATTGGCACATCAAAATTCAATAATTAATTATTTTTCTTTACGCTATCTTCATAATAATTAAATTTGCTAACAAAATAATTATCAAAGCGATACATATACATACGATGCGCAATAACATGTTACATTGGATATACACCTTGAAAATAGGTACAATATACAAAACGAATCATTGTTATCAAAAGATTTTCAAATGGTATGCGTACACATGTACTAAATAATATTATAGTGACCGACAACCACCTCAAAGAGAAGTATTTTATGAAATCGAATGCTTTAGTGCTTTAATTCTAAGCAACGGAAAAGTTTAGGATTAAGCGAGTCGAGACAAGCGGCAAAATGTTTCTATTTCTACAAACGCTAAGGCTTTGTCGTGTCCGATATTTACTTCTCAAAATTAAATTTCGATTCTTTAAATTTGAAAATAACACATTAATGGGCTTGAGATTGTGAAATGTCACGTGATCTATGAGAACGAAAATTTAAATTTAGGGAAGCAAATACCGGTCACGTTAAAGCATTAACATTTGTAGAAATAGAAACGAGCTGCCGCTTTTTGGCCTGCCAAAGTATGTACGTTAGTAAGCGTTGGTAAATGGAAATAAACATTCAATGGTAATCAGTACCTCCTTAAAGATCTCATAATTGTATTACAGTGTTTGAAACTGGGCCTGCAAACTAAAATAAAACTTCAAAATAATTCCCCACAAAAATATCCGGAGAATAGAATTCTCTAAGCTTAAACAACCCGTTCTTCTCGGCGACTTTGTTTCTGTGTGTCTTTACATTGTTTAAAATGGATGGAGGCTATACATTTTGTTTGTTTATGACAGACCTGACATGTTTACAACTCATTTGTTCTAGATAATTTATCTATCTATTTGTATTTCAAGAATACTCTATACTGCCAGTAGGCGAACATAAATTGCGCAATACATGTGCGAAGATTTAGGATTTTATTTCTACAATCAGTGCGTTCAATGGTCAAGTGCAAACAATAACAAGTTTTTAAGTAGTTCCATAACAAGAGGTCGGCATATTATCCACACAGTCCACAGACATAGTAGACCGGTTCAATCAAACTTTGGAAAGGCATCTTGCGGACTTTGTTTCTGCGATCATTGTATTTATAAATCAAGTGCAATTAATAACAGCGTTCAACTGGTTTTGTAATGATTTATGGCCACTCTGTGTTTCTGAATATACGCCTTTTGTTAAGCCATTGCATAGCTTTTATCGCGGGCTTTGAGTGCGGTAACCGAATCAAGAAATTCCATAACGAAAATAGGACCTAACACCCCCAGTCCGCCTACCATGTAGCTCGGTCAAGCGTTCGCTTAACGTTTATGTATATGGTACGACTGTACGAAGCTCGCACGGATCGAGACGAGCTGCTCCGAAATCGGACGAATACGTAAGCAGCTGTTTCAGAGAAAGTATATAGGTGTATTATCTATCATATCTTTATAATGCCACACTCACCGCATTGCGCCGTAAGTATACATGTAGGTATATATGTATACATAGGTGTACCTATGTACAACAGTGAACAACAGTTGCTGGTGAATAGCTATACGCGTAAAATTTGTGTATAAATTGTTTTAAACATGAATGAACAAAGTACATTTATTAATGAAGAAAGTAATAAAAAACTTGAATTAATGTCAAAGAAAAAAAAATACTGCATAAATAAATAAAAAATTATAATTGCATAAGTTGATAAAAAATACTATGCAATAGCTTTACCGCGGCAGTCCTCGAGTGCCACACGTTTAATTATTTTTCTACTTGTTTTCTTACGGGTAACAATAGAAGTTAAAATAAAATATATTTATATACGTACTTAAGTAACCGATCTTTGACAACGCCTTTCTGACTTCGAGTCTAATCTTATGTTACCTAAACTCCTCAAACGGATCACAAAGTCAAAGTTGTTGATCATTTAAAATATATATATATATATATATTAAATAAAAGTCTTTCATATATATATATATATATATATATATATAAAAGACTTTTATTTAATTGAATACATATATTGCGAAATAATCATTTAGATAAAAACGTTTTAATATTATTTATTGTAATTTTATACACTATTCATCTCAACCATCTACGTGTGTCGATATGTACGAAGTATAATAAGACAGTTTAATTTCTTTCCTGGATTTGTCGGAGACGAAATGTTTGGCGATTTTGTGTACGCATGGATAGGGGTTAGGAAGAAGTAAATATATAGCATGCCTAATTTAAATCCATCACCTCGAATATCTTATAAAGCAAATGTTATGCATCCACTTGGACAAGCTGTACTGTGAAAAGAGGGAGCTAACGTCGATAAAGTGAACATTTTTACCAAAAAATGCAATATTCTTTCAATATCAATCCCTAATAGAATTTCTTGCGGTTTCTTGTCCTGGTAATATCGAACCGATAGTAAGTTTATTGAAAATGTCAATAAGAATATATATAAATACTTTATATTCCGTAAAAATAATGTGGTCCTATAGTTCTTTCATTGTTAGAAAAAATACAAAGTGTGTCATATTCCTGACCCAAACCTCCTTCTCGGTTTAATAGGATATATTAAAAATATATGTATACAATGATTTTGTTCGTCTGTTAGTAATTGTATAACTTTTGAGTGATTTACGCAATTGATATCATGTTTATACTATATATTTACATTGTTGAGATTATAGTTCATGAATATGCTAAATCCTGTGAATAGAGTAGTAATCCAGTCATCAACAGATTCTATATTTATGAAAAAATTTACTCACATTCTCAATAGAACATATTATTTATTCAGAAAATGAAACTCGCTAAGTATATAACCGATATATGTCGCTGTGGTAGAGTTATTAAAGAATATTTTAAAAATAAACAGAGATGATCCTCTATACAACTTATTATTAGCGCGGTAAACAAAAAATTTGAAAAAAAAATTGCAAAGTTTTTGCAAATAATTTAGTAACTGGACGGACATAAAGGTGGATAGTCTGAAGACCCGATGGCGGAATATCCGTATGGGCAAACGGGTAAATGGCTGATTAAGTGGATATATGGATAGTCAAATGGATAAAAAACTAGACAGGTGGACAGGTGAATGACTTGATGGCCAGACGGGTGGATGGTTGAATGAGAGAATGGTCACCTCATTTTTAGTTTTTTTTGCGATTTTCTCAAAAATATCATCCTTTTTAAAATTATTTTTCATCGCCATGTTGTTCAACGGCAATTTCAAAAACATTATTATTACAGATTATTATTACAGTAGTATTTAGTACTAACTATGGTAACTGTAATATGCTATTCCATGCTGAACTCAGAGCTAACGTAACGCGCATCATGTGACTTATGCCAATTTCTCAATAATTACAATTTATAATTAATCTTGAAGTGAAAATGATGCATTTCATAAACTTCTCATATACATATACCTTTTTTTTGAAATCGTAAGCAAGCTTAGTAAATAAAAAATTTAGTAAATCATAATTAAATTTTTTTTAAGTGCCGTCATAAGGGACCACAAAAGTAGCATTAAATACTCATCGGTTTTTGTGATTATAGCCTCAAGTAATTGATAATTTAATACTTCAGAATATTTTTTTTCAAAACGTTATTAACTTTTTCTATTATTAGAAATTTGAAATTCCTTGAAAAAAAACTCAAAAAAATGGTTATTTTTTAGTTACAATAAAATCACTAACATATTTAATTATTTTGATATTATTGCAATTTTTACAATATTTTATTTTAATATCATTGTCATTCCTCTGCTCCTCTGCCTTGAGGTCGCTAGACCCTTGTCTCACTTTATTGAAAATGAGTACCCTGATAATAATAAGTTCGAATCAATCGAGAAAGCATCAATTCTAACAAAATACATTTTCAAATATAATGAATACCAAAATATGCATTTGCTACTACTCCTTATATATGAAAAAATATATCCCTGCATTGCCTCACCAACGGGAAATCAGACCAGCCGCACAGATACTTCACATCAATATTCACTTACAATAAGAATGTAAAAGAAATTTTAAATTTTTAATACTTTATTTCTTCTTACAGTCTGTCTGTTTGTTACAAACTGTGCATGTAAATTTTGAACCTGCTTACTTTGTCAGAACATTCGTATTCTTGTTATTGTAAAGTTCCAAAGCGCTCCACATTATAGTACATCAAAATTTATGACCAAGAAAAGTATGGATGCTTGAAGTCAAGAAAGAAATACTACTTACAAAATTTTCATTAAATTATTTTTCACTACTCTAAACTCGCATTATTTTACGTATCACGCATTATTTCAATTACAAATTGCAGTTTCAAGCAACAAGTCTTTTCTAACCTATTTCCTTTATAAACACATTTAATTGCTATACTTCTAACAAACATAATGTATGTATATGAAACAATATTGATAAATTAATATTCTTACGACAAACTTCAACAACTTCCACTTTAGTATTGCTAATTTTAATAAAATAACTGCAGGAAGTCCTTGCGCCTCATTTGGCTATAACATCCAAATCGGCTACCCCTGTTTCTTAAATATTCATAAAATACACCGTAGCGATGTGTACCTATCTCCGAAAATTCCCTAAGTTCGGACCGAGTTTGACTCGAGACAACGACGTCGAAAGTTTTAACAATATTTGTACGAAGTTTGCACGAGTACCTGCTCCCTATTGACACCACCTTCCGTCACGGGGCCTTCCTCATACAAGTTCTTCGCGAACTTTTATTATTCCTTAAACTGAAACACTGAAAATAATAACGATTCAAGGGGAATACTGATGACGTCAGCGATCTGTAGTGTGGTCCAAAGTCCGATGTTAGAAAAAGCTTCTCTCGTCTGCTAATTGGATAGAATTCTACGTGTAATACTTTTCGATTGAAA
>BGZK01002994.1:0-34947 GCA_005406025.1 Eumeta japonica | reverse complement strand
TGACTCCTTTGTTGAAAGGGCTGCCCTCAGATTAGGGAAGGTATCGGGTTTGATTTTAACAAGGGGCGAAGTCATAAATAAATTTTTCACTTAAGGCAAACTTATATCACTCGCCCCGTGCCTCGAAGAGCACGCTGCAATATAACGAGCGAAACTTTGCCGTTGTGAAGTTAGTCACGAAAGTGTCACAATGGCGTAAAAAAGGAAGGCGCAGGCGCGGGAGAAGAGGAATGAGTAGGGGAGCACCGATCCTGCGCGCTTCATTATTCGCAGGCAATTCAGAGCGACAAAGTTTCGTGCGGTGTACTGTACGTCGTCGATTTCGAACGTTGTCATTGTGTTGTTGACAAAAATAGTTAGCTATACCTAGCCGGCATTACACCAGCGTGTATATAGGGCTTAAGGTTCTAGCTTCTTAATTTCAGATATTAAGATTGTGAGAGAATATCCTCAATAGTGGACTCGTGAAAACCTGGTAATTAATGCAGAGTGGTAGTACTCATAAAATGTTACGCGGAAAGAAGTGTTAGAGCATCAATCACTATGCTGGTATGGCCTGGAGACCCATACTAAAAAAGTGTCTGTAATATTTCTACATTGTGTTTCAACAAGTCCTATAAGTATGGTATTATCTACTATACTGTATAGTACCAAAATCTTTGCGTCTAATACGGGTGCTTAGTAGGTTTGACGAGACAGCATTGCTCTCAGCCCCATACTGTATCGCAGATGTCGCAAAGCTACTAGTTTTTCCACGATAATTTATGGCGCGACAATCGATACTCTATTGGATTACTGTCAATATTGCATGGGTATAACTACTGTACTGATATATTTCTGCAATAATTAATAAAACCAAAATAAACGTGATTACTTGTGGAATCAAACGTGATTATAATAAATAAATATTATTTCAACAAAAAGTGTCCGAGTGAAGTTTAAATAATTATTCTTGTGCTAATTTTTTTTTAATTTTAAGTACCACGATTGAATCAAATATATTGAATTAATTTAATATAATGAAAGAATTATAAAAATAAATAAACTAACCTAAATCTCTGTGATATGCCAAAACGATTTAGGTAAAATATTAAATGTTTACATTTACAAAAAAAACTATTTCACTCTACAAGCACTTAATAACAGAGTGCGAGAATTTGATTATGGTCCAATAGAAAAACGGAATAACCTACGGATATTACTCAAAATCATATGAAAAATGAGTGTATCATTATATCTTCAGCTGAAATGTTATGCCTGATGCGTAATATACATCTTATATTGGAAGATTTAATTCCTAAGAATGATGAGTTCTGGTTCTTAATCATCTTGTTGAAAAAAAAAGTAGATTTTGTAACAGCTAAAGCTCTCCTCAAGAATACTATCCGATATTTTAAAGAACTTGTTAAGGAGTATTTAAAGAAATTATCAATACCATTTCCAAACTGCCTTAAATTTAAGCATCATATACTTCTTCATTACTTTTATTTATTTATGAAATTTGGTCGTATTGGAAACATGGAATGCTCTATCTTTGAACGACTTCATAGACATGGAAAAGTTACATCTCACAATGCGATTTGTCGGATCAATGTCAGTCGTACAATAGCTGTTAAAAATCAACTAAGGTTCAACAATTTATTGCGAAATTCCAAGAAACAAATCAATTCTTACACAACCGGTCCAATATCTAAAATTTTAAATATAGAAACTGTTCCAAATATTCACTTATTTGCACCACATCTTCCTGCTGAAGTAAACAACGTTTCATCTACGTCATTTGTTAAATATTTGGGTCGTGGATCAATGATAGGCACTATATCGATGATGCCTTCTGAAAACGGACCATTGTTTAGTACATACATAACATACTATTGGAACCGAATCAAAAATTAAATTTTAATTACTACATGTATTGATGAATATTTTTTTGATGAACACTACCAAGGACATGAAATTACTATAGATAATACAAAATGGTTCTGTTAATTTTATTTTGATTTAAAATTTTGTAGTTTTTTCGACAAATAATAGCTGGAAACGGTAAAACTTACATTCCAAAACGTTGGATTTGATATTTATTTATTATTAAAAAAATACTGTAATAGACTTTTGTTGTATAATAATTAGAAACAAAAATAAATCAAAAACATCATTAATTTTAATTACATATTCCAGTTTTTCATTTTTTTTTCCTTTTACACAATAATATTCAATTACTCTAGAATTAATTCTTATTTTACGCTACTTAAATACAAATCTTCAAATATTATTTGTCGAACATGACCTGTGTATAATTTATTTCATTAATTTATGTAATACAGTTATTACTCCAATATTAGCATATAAGACATAACAATAACGGATAGACCTTTCTACCAGGAGCGTTGTAAATGTCGCCAGTCAGTGTGTGCCTGACCCCCATACTGGTAGTGGCGTATCGCTATGACTATTGTCGACGTTGCTATTCTTATAATGACCAAGTCAACTATGCTTACAATTTTTTATCTTATTGAAATTTTCTAAACCATACAGTATTGCGTTCACACCCATAATGACGTAGTAATATTCACAATGTATTTCTTTCCGTGTACATTTGTAAATAAATATCTTCAATAATTAATGTCGAGAACAAGGTACGAAATATTACATTTAGATAGCTTACGTAACCGATTTCTATTTTAATGCAAGCGCGAGTTTCCTTAACTCTGGTATCTCTGCTGATAGGATAGCAGAAACCGTTTCATGCTATAATATCTGATGATCTATCGATGTACGTTGTTTATCGTATACCTGTGATAGGAACGATTTATTTCATAATACATGTTGTAATGAAACGGGCAAAGTCACGTACGGGACTTATCTCTCGACCACGTTCGATGATAATCGATTGCGCTCATTGTTGTGACAATTAAATGGTAATTTTCAATGTCTGACGCGTGTCACGATAACGTGGTGCGATAAAATTTGGCAAAGAAAGCCGGTTAAGGTATCGTCGTAGCTTATAATATTTGGTAATCATTTTTGTAAAAAGTTTTGTGACAATGTGATTGTGAAAATTCATATCGTTCCGATGATAGTTTTAAGGTAATTGTAGGAATATTTTATTTAATAGGATTGTTGATTATTTGAGATGTATGTATCCGAAACAATGATTGCGTGAACAAATTATATTATAAGGTAATGTGTGTGGCTCTACAGGCAACATAAGACACATACATCGACGCAATGCGTAAAAAAATATTTTGTTTATGGTTAATACTGATGATTCTGACATCTTTTTTGCTCGATGGAAGAATTTTTTACGCAAACTACTATATATATGTAAAGTATGTAATAGATATTTACAAGTCAGTAATACAAGAACTGAGTAATACAACCTAATTAATTTCTAAGTGATGATTGATGTCCTACGCTAGACATCAATTGTGTCCTGGGCAGCCTAATCTTACTGGCCACTCGGCTATTACCGAATAACCATACACGTATTTTGTCGTTACATGTTATAAAACACAACATTTATCTGTCTGTTTCTCTGCTCGTTTATGCGTTTATAATTCTACAGCTATGTAGTATTTCGTTTTTTATGACTCGTTTTTCAATATGGAATCACGTCATCTGTCCAGATTTTATTGTCACTAGCTTTTGACCGCGGCCGCGCTTGAGTAAACATACGACTTTCTTCCTTTTTTACTATGATTAAATCAAGATCAACGTCGTTCCGGGATTAATATCGCGAACAGGTTCGAGGTGGGAATCAAATGAGTATTAATGGGAGCCAGAATATTTCATAGGCAAATAATTTAGCGGTAGTGCATGAGTTTTGGGTATAAGAGTTTAAATTCCTATGGGATAGTTTGATAATTGAATTAAGCATGGAAGTTGGATTGGAATAAAGAGCGGGGCAAGAATCATAATCTAGGTCAAGAGCGGGTTTAGAATCAAAAGGAGAATCGGTATCGTAATCACGAGAGAAACCGAGATAAGAATCGAGAACAGGAGCGAGATCAGAATCAAGAACGGGACTGCGACTAGAATCTAGAACGTAGGACCGGGATCGGGATCATAATTATACTGTAATTGGTCGATACAAAAGATTAAGAAATTCCTTCTATGTCCACACGAGCGAAAGCTAGTCATTCTTTTAAAATTTCATGCTGTGTACATTTACGTAACAATTCGTATGAAAAATAGTATTATTTTGAGCAGCAAACCAAAATTTGGAGCGGTCATAAAAATTTATTACAGCAGTTAAACTATATTACATACTTCTAACACGCAACAAAAGTATTAGGTTCAGCATGTATATCGAGCATTATAATTTGACAGTAACCTTATAACCAATAAGAAAAGAAAAAGTTCAGAATATTACGTTAATATATACATATTAAAAAAAGATATTGTATATAATTCATAATATGTTAAAATCAAATATATACATATATTCACACATCACATTATCCTGGCGGAAACATGTTTATGCTAATGAGACAGTCGTATGAGGATATTTTAAATTGAATACAAATGTCAGTAAGTAACTTATTGGCTAACACTGAAGTTCGTTTAAAAAAAAATGGAAAACCATCGATAAGAATCGTCAAACTTCGAGCTCTGCCTATGTCCGAAATACGTAAAATTTATAGGTAATACATACCTTATATGCTCATTATATCATATGTGTACTTTAATACGCTTCTAGTAATAAAAAGGTAAAATTTAACTTATTAGAAGGTTACACAAACTCCGTAAATAAAGGATACCCTCATATCCCCGTTCAATCATGCACAGAGTTAATATAAGGAAATGTTTAGAACTTCATTTTAAGATTAACGGCGGGTTGCGTCGAAAACAAAAACGTAATTTGTAGACATAATCTGTAAGATTTTACACAATTCTCTTACATTGTCTGTCAAATTTTACTTTTACCCTTTATGTTTTTCCTTTTGGTGCAACCCGCCGTTAAAATTGATTTCAAAAAATCGGACTGGAAATAATAACGCAGAATTTCATTTCATTTCCAATTCTCCAAATATTTATATGCATAAAAATTTTGGCGTTTTTTTTCTCATTAGCACCAACCGATTTATGGCATTCGTTGTTCAAAGATTCACAACGATTGGATTTCGCAATAATCCGTTTGATACTTATTAAGTTATCTGAAAAGAAAAACGAATCTTACAAAAATAATTTCATTTGGAGATTTTTCAAAATTTAGTCTATTAAAAGAAGTTAAACTTTCAAGCAGTCTAAAACAAATCAAACTCTTTCAAATATATTAAGCCACACTTTAATCGGCCCGACTGTTCAGTTTTGATGGGCTTTGCGGTATTCGATAAAATTTATGAAGGATATAATATGATTTGATTTCGGAAATAATGTAAATACATTGTAAAGTTACAAAAAAAATTTGGAAAGAAACGCTAATGAGATTATAAACTAAGAAAAGTGACGGTAACTCGATATTAGTCACTCCGTATATAAGTTACTTGAAAAAAATCTTTTTGAATAAAATTCACTCGCGATATCTCTCAGAAAAATTAAAGGATTTCAATGGAATTTGCGGCATTCAATGTAGGAATATATCTAATTAATGTTTAGCATTAATCGATGGATTAGTTCAAAAGTATTCAAAAAAGTGAAAAATCACTATATTATAAGCGCTCCTTACACTGTTGCCCTATAGACATTCCTCCTCTCATTGATATGGAAGCTACAGGTTGTAGACTCGCTATGACAGGCCACGGTACACTCGTTATAGTCTCGGTCTACCTCCCGTCTCCTAAAAAGTTGCTCCGGCGTGACCTCAGAGCCATCCTTGCCCTAGGGGATACCGTCATCCTTTTCGGCGATTTTAATTGCAAAAGCACCAGATGGCGTTGTCCATCTAATAGTTATAATGGAGATAAACTCAATCGACTCGAGGACAGACTCGATTCTGAAATTATCGAGCCCTCTACATCGACTTATTTTCCCAATATCGTTACTAATAGGCCCTCTACGCTAGATATAGGGCTAATTAAAGGAGTTGCGCTTAATTTTAACTGTATTGAGACATTACACACGGTCTCTTGTCTGACAACCGACCGGTCATGTTGAAAATGGGAACTCCCGACGGCGGGAGACCAAATCCTACTCGAAAAATCACTAATTGGAAAATAGTGTCGATCGCGCTTGAGAAAATCGACACTCCAACCCATAATAGAATTCCCAATGACAGACGAGATTAACTTTGCCATAGGTGCTCTTACAAACCATACCATGACGGGGTTGAGAAGTGCGAGCGGGAGATTCCGACGTCCTCGGATCGACGGAGACTCCCGCTCGACATTCTCGAATTGATAAGAGCAAAAACCGCAGCTCTGCGCCGCGCAAGCGCATATCCTACTCCTGAATATAGATCCAGAACGCGAGCTCTCTAACGCGAAGAGAGAAATCGCGTTTAGGAATTCCGAAATGAGAACTATAGCGATCTCATAAACGAAATTACGTCAACACACAAAATGTTTTGGAAAGTCATCAAAGCGCTTAAAACAGAGGGGTATATCCCTATACCTCCTCTCAAAAACCGGACAATTCCGTTGCCCTAGACGACGCGGAGATAGCGGAGTGCCTTGCGGATTCTATCGAGTCCCAATGCTCTCACGCTTACCCTCCGTATGACATAGCTCACATTAACCATATCGAGGAAGAGGTACAGCACAAAGCCTCCCTCGAACCCAAAGACGATCTGCCTCCAGTTTCGCTCAGCGAAGTTCAAACGCTGGTTAAATCCCTTCAAACCAAAGAGACACTGGGTCTTGATGGTATTAGTAATAAATCAATTAAATGGTTTTCTTTGCCTCTACTGACCTTATTGGTCGCGAAATTTAACGCGTACCTAAAAAAAATGCTATTTCCTTCCCGTCTGGAAAGAGACGGAGGTAATAAGCATTCACAAGCCAGAGAAACCTCGCGATCTCCCTGCCAGCTACAGACCAATCAGCCTCCTGAGCGGTCTGGGCAAACTTTTTCGAGAGAATTCTTAAAACTCGCTTAAGCGATCACCTCCTTCGGAAAGGCTTTATTATTGATGAATAGTTCGGTTTTCGCCCCGTCCACTCTTGTCCTCAATAAGTCCTCTGTTTAATAGAATATGCCACTTTTAATCTAAACGAAAAATGGTAGCTGTCTTCTTTGACGTAGCTAAGGCCTTTGATAGGGTATGGCACGCGGGCCTCATTTATAAGCTTTACGCTCTCCACGTTCCAGATCGCCTTATTCATATTATTCATAGTTATTAATCTAATAGGCATTTTTCATTCATATCATATCAAGCAAGTTCTGTAGAGCAGCCACGGATGGATATTGGTGCATCCGCAATTCAGTACTTCACAGGCATTTAGAACTCCCTTCTATATCCAAATACATGAAGGACGCATCAAAGCGATTCTTCGATATCGCGGGGTGTCATCACAATGTGCTCCTTCGTTCAGCAGTTAATTATGAACCACCACATTACCGTCACTTTATTCGTAGGCCACGGAATGTACTTAATGATCCACCTGACGCCCTTACAGCGGCAATTGAAAGTCTTATGGAAGTCAACGATACACATGACTGACTGAGCCTAGGTACTCCCACGTTAGTTAGATCATAGACTATATATCCCTTACTCCACCCGGCCGCTTCCGTACCAGGTAGGAGGAATGGAACCGACCTGTGTCGGTATCCAGGGACATTCTATGCCGAGACGATTCTCAAAGGAATCGTCTATAGTGCATGTGACGCGCCGGGCAGCGTTCAGTGAAGCAATAGCTTCTATAGCTATAGTAATAGCAATACTATAATAATAGTAATCCAACTACATAGCATCGGCCGACCCGTCATTCCATCTTCTGGGGGACTTTTTTAGTGGGTTTCAGCCCCAGACTACCAGCGTGCACGGGCGGGCGGGTGTGCGTTATGCATTTTTTACCGCCTCCTTGCCGCAAGAGGGAAAAAATTATTAAGAATCTGTGCACCTGTGTAGTTTCCGATTCAAAAGCAACAGCGAATTGGATTAGACGGACCGGAATAAATAGATTTTACAGTGTTTATTAAATAAAATATTTTTTAGTACAAGTAAAAGAATATATTAATTTTGTGGTAAAATTATTAGACATTATTGTATGCAAGTTTCAATATGTTCTTGTTTCTATTTTCATACTTCTTTCGTATGAAATGCAAATTTTCTTTAATCTCAGAAACATGTACTTATTTGTATTTTTATATATATTGGTAAGTATGTACGTTTAATCGGTTTCAAAACGAAATTAATATAATAGGCTTATTTTTTGTTTTGACAAAAATAACTTTAACGTGATTCTCCCTTTTTTTTTAGATTTCAAGGGAATGTAAGTTTTGCATACATTCTTCTTAATGATATATATTTTAGTAATAGCATATCACTTTAATCTTTGTTCATGATAAAATGATATCATAAAAAAATCGACTCTAGGATATTTTTAACGTTCTACTATGAGGACACTGATTCCAGCCTTTATAACACTGGCGGATTATAAATATACTTACTGTGCACGTCGAGCAGCGGCGGCCTGGTGGTTGAGAACGTCGTCTTTATGTCAGATACACCGGGTTCGATTCAGGCCGCAGGCAATTGACCAATGAGGTTCTTAACTTCAATCAAATCAAAACCACTCGGTCTGTGTATTGTAGAGCACGTTAACTTGTTGGCCCCGGATCCTCTGATCGTATCATAAGCATCGTGGGCAAAATTTCAACCAGAAATAAACAGATCGTGGGAAGGTATATATATGTCTTAGAGTGGGGTGATAAAATGTCAACATTAGTGTCAACATTAAAATATGTCAGATTGCAATAATACAACATGTAAATTCAAGTTTAAATATTTTTCGCGATTCCAAAAATCTGGAATATTTGAAAAATTTACTGGAATTGTTCAAATAATATTTTTGTCATACCTTAGTGTAAAATGAATTTCGACAAAGCATCAACGAAATATAGAGTGAATATTTTATGTCATATATATCATGTATATTTCACAGTCTTTTAGAAGATTCTTTTAAACATTTTTTTTATAATCCTTAACTCTCGTCAGTGCCATTATATTGAAGTTTTATTGGACATCCTAAATTTATTTTTGGGCTCTCACAAACCCTATCATTATATTATACGACCCAATTGAGGTAAAACGAATTCCCAAGGATCATCTTTATAAGAAGACACCGACAGCATTTTATTCGTACCTTACTCAGTAATGCAATTGTTATTGACACAAAACATTTATAATATTGCATTTTTAATATATCTTATGATTTATAATAATATGTTTTGTGATTAATCGTTTGTCCGAATTTTGTATTCAAAAAGATACATTTTTTGCATACTTTAGAAATCCATGACTCATCTCAGGCCGCCGGCGGCGCACGATGGTCCGCGGGTCGTTGGCCCATCCGGTGGGCCGGCCGCCCTAACTTACGCCACGTCCGATTCGCGTTTATCAGACAAGTGCCTTTCGTTCTCAAAGGTTATCCATCTATAGATTTCCTCGTTACTGTACGACTGTCTCGTTTTGAATAACGAAGGTAAACATGTGCGACTTTATAACGCTTACATCATTGTCTGGAATTTCCTAAAATCGTTTCGCATCGATTGTCTGCGATATAAATGATATGAATATATCTAGCACACAAATTATATGTACTAGATATATTTATATCATTTATATCGCAATACTTACGAGTTTTCTCATAGAACTATGTTATAAATTACTGCAATTTTGTAGATAAGGACTAATAAATGCTGAGATATGATCATATAGAAACGCAGAAAGTATGAGAAACTGTCGGTTATCTTGTGTCTGGATTGATTTCAACAGTATTTATAAATTCATAAGTTTGCACACTTGTGGAACAAAGGTGTAGTACCTAAGCTGAGTTCAAACGACCCTCGATCAACATCGCTGACCACTTTAAATGGAGGACATAAATATTATATTACTAGTTTTCGACCGCGGATCTGCTCGCGTGGACACAGAATATACCGATTGCTTCATCTTTGCTGTCGACCATGATGCCGTTTGCGATCTCGCTTTCGATTCCGACCCCTGCCCAGATTGTGCCCTCAACCGATTGCAATAAAATCATCCAAAAGGAACTCATATTCTGGCGCCGAAAATAAACTTACATATTGCCGCTGAATTATTTTATGATGAAACGGTCTTGCTTCATTCTTGATCTCGATCCCACTCCTCCTCGCAATTCCAATCTCAGACTGCTCCTAATCTTCTTTTGGATATTGCTGCTACTAACAATCGATTCGGTTTAAAAGTAAGTTCTATATACGCAGCCGCGGGCATAAGCCAGTACCATATGTCGTTCTGACATAGTAAGCTGCACTGCATCAGGTTTTTTTACGAGAGTACTGAGGCGTTCTTCTCCCTCTACCTTTAAATTTCAGACCGAGGGACTTAGATCTAACCCTCTCAACGCTGACTCAGTGCAATGGTGATGTCAGAGACCTACAGCTTAACGTATTTTATATGCTCAGAGTGGGTGGTTTAATTCGACTCAAGTCAAATTTATTAATCGATTCGCCCGTGGTCAGGATCAAACTCAGTACGATTTAGTTCCAAGGCGACGTCCCAAACTACTGAGCCACCAGCGTGTTTTTGGCAAAGCTTTATTACTAAAAAGATATATTGCTGTAAAGCTATATTACTGAAAAGTTACAACAGAATTCGTTTAATAGTTTCAGATTGAGAGTACTAAACGTGCATTCTTCCTCACAAACTTTCGCGTTGATAATATTAGTAGGATATCATATAAAGTTCTTATTCACATAAGATCGATCTGAATAATTTTATGCTGTCGCATTATTATTATGGTTTTATTTCATCGAAAGAATCGCGAAATGCGACGACGACAATGCATATAGCAAATTTCAGGTTTAGGTGTGCACAAATACGATGACATCATGCGTGCTAAACATTAATACTAACACTAAATCTAGCTCCATGAACCTGGCCGCATAGACTTACGGTAAATTCATTATTTTTTAAATGTCCTGTCTTTAGTAACTACGTTACTCGCGGATCGTATAAGCGATGTGGTGAATGATCGGGCTTGAGAGCGGGACCGGCATCAGAACCGAAAGCGCGGTCTAGATCGGAATCGATATCGTGATTGAGAGTGAAACCGCTCGAAATTAAAAACCAAAGGATTCATTTTATGTCTTCGTAGGCCGCGGGCAGCTAGTGGAATGTAAAGAAATGATACCACTCACTCATTCGGTCTTCATCAATTACTATTGGAAACGTGTGAAGGGGCGACTCGGGACCAAGAGTTCAGGATGGATTCAAGAGGGGTCAGGATGAGAGTCGAGCGATGGAATTGCAAAACCTAAAGCTTTGTATCCATGAATATAGAACCGTGATCGAAACCGAAAGTGGAACCGAAAAATTGAATAAATATTCAAGGGATCGAAGCTGCGGTTAAAAGCTAGTACTTTGTAGATTATAACAGTTATAACATGCCGAAATTTGTTATTTGAATTTATTTTATTCCTATTATTTTAGGAATAAAAATTATTTCAATATATTGAGATTGTTCTCAATTAAGTCATCTTTCTATTTAAATATTATATTTTCAAGTTATTCTTTTTTAAGAATAATTCTAAATAAATATTCGACTCTTTTAATAAAATTATTAAAGTCGGATACGAAAGTTTTTACAAATTAAAAATATTTTAATGTGAATATTCACGTATAGTAGGAAGAAGGATGAATAACAATTTAAAACATTTATTTATACAAAGAATTATATTTAAAACATTAATTTTACAAAGAATCTCGCACTGAATTCATATTAACAAAATTTTATTTTTACTACATACGTATTTATATACAAATATTTAACCATTTGCAAGCTATGCACTAATTCTGCGCGCGGCAGACCGATCATAGTTGAGTAGTTCTCTCGTTCGGTGACTCATCGTTACGTTACACTTTTCAAAGTGAAGCCGCAACCTAATTTAAGACGTTGTCACGTCAAAACATTAAAATATATTAAATAACACTTTAAGATATGTAATAAATTTATTCAAAGGAATTATCTTCAGTGCTAAATTCTTATTACTTGTAGTAATTATGTTGATTGCTTGAAGATAATAGTTCATTTATAGTTTCTAGATCGTCAAAGAATAAAGTAATTAAACTACAATAAAGAAAACCGCACTATGTTAACAGCTCGCTTATGATGGAATTATAATGGAATTAGATTTTAAAGTAATGTTAATGAATTTATAAATAGAATCTACCGTAATTGATCATTAATCGTAAACGAATATCCTTGCGACAGCCACCACCTCTGGTATCTGTGGATAGGTGACCGCAATGGTGTGGACTCACTTTGCTCACATGGATGCAGCTATTACCCTGAATACCAGTTTTGTGACAACAAAACCGGTACTCAGGATACAAAAGACATTTTACGACTCGTATTTCGGTCATCGACGGAGATTAGTATTCTTTCTCCGTCGTCACATTGAAATTTTTGAAATACGGAAAGTCTTTAAACAGTGTGTGTCTTCAGTGATGACGTACGAATGCCAGAAGCGGTCCTTTAATCTTGGCCTCGTAAACAAACTCAGAGTTATTCAACGTGCGATGGAAAAGGCTATGTTCGGAGTAACTCTTCGAGATAACATTCAAAAGGAGAACATCTGTTTAAGTACGAGAGTGCAGTGCGCAAGCCATATTATGTCGCAACGAGAGAGCCTGCCAGTGGGTGGACTGACGACCTAGTCAAATGCCATGGACTTTGACCATGGACCCGCTGGTTACGCGTGGGTTCGGTTCGTGAGTGGTGGACATATGGGAGGGAGATATATGTTCAGTAGCTGACGTCCGACGTCTGAAATGAAATATGTCGTACAGCCTCGACATAGTTATTATATTTGTCTCTTCTAAGTGATAAATTTGAAGACAAATATTGTCTACCAAACACCACATAATGAATTACTTAGCTGATTGTCGTCACCTACATTTTTTGATTTCAATAGGTAACGCAACAAAATAATAACGCTTATAGGAAATAACTTCTGGTCAAACTGAATATTCATAAGCGATAACAAAAAATACATGGATGCCTATTATTATACGTAATTGATTTGGCTATTACAGTTATCGTAGGTTGTTTGTTTAGTGGTTTCGTCATTGCTTACGCTCAATCAAATATTTTTTAAAGAAGTGTAACGTTAAAATTGAGGTTCAAGGTAAGTACTTATATTTGCTATTATGTAAAATCTTGGCATACAAACAGACAGCCATATTGAATAGAAAGAAATAACGATTTGTTTAATAAATATTTATATTATTTGAAAAATTTTCGTACTAATTTAAATTTCTATTAGAAAAGATATTGCAAAACAATACCATCTTGGAACTTCGAAAAAGTTAAAAAGTCAGTTCGCTTCTTCTCCGATTTATGATTTTTTCGCATTCCATTAGCGGATGCTAGTATTTAAAAAAACTATTTATCGCGGTTTCGATGATAATTTATTTACCATTATCTCGTTGAGTATTTCATAAATTATTTATAATAGTGATGTCTCCATTTTCATAACATTCATACAGTTTCGTTGTTTGACCACAATGCTTATTTCCTGCGCATAATTATGGTATTCTGGCTTTACCAATTATGAAAGAACACGCAACATACCTAAGTACTATTTCTTCATATTAAACCATCGGAACATCAACGGAACGTGTCCGTACTTGAATGAATTTTGAAATTAGAATACACACTTCATATTGTATAGAAATCTAATCAGAACAATATATATATATGAATAAACCGATTTCATTCATCTTTTTTTTTTTAGTTATCCAATATTTCGTAGAAGGTTCTTCTACGAAAGAAAAATTAAAAAAATTGAAAAGAAAATTGGAAAATTTCAGAAAACTTAACCACTATTTTTAGCATTTATATTCGCAATTTTGACAGTTTTTTACTATTGAACCGAAGCGCTAAGTCGATGCTAAGAATTACTTCATTGATAAGAAACTCCATGAGGAAAATAAACTATTGATATTTCCCTTTGGCTGCATCTGCATATTTGTATTATTACACATTTTGAAAATTTTTTTTCACTGATATAAAGCAACACTATCCCCAAGTTTATTTATTTATTATTTATAAATTATTTTGATATTTGAATTCAGTCTAGCTTAGTCCAAATTGTAAGTGTGACCGGTAACGGAATCGAAACGCAAACGGGACGAAGAACAGAGTTGTAAGCCGAGACCGGAAAGGTTCGAAATCAAGAACAGGTCTAAGACCGAGATCGATCAAAATTACGTGGGACCAAAATTAGGACCAAAATCGTGACCAATGAAAATGACGTGGGACCAAAATTAGGACCAAAATCGTGACCAACGAAATGACGTGGGACCAAAATTAGGATCAAGACCGAGATCGATCAAAATTACGTGGGACCAGAATTAGGACCAAAACCGAGATCAACGAAAATGACGTGGGATCAAAATGAGGACCAAGAGTGATCGGAAGTGATCGGAATCGAGGACTGGATATTGATCAGGATCATAATTAATTATCCCAAGCGGTCGAAATATACAATGAAATGACGGAGACCATTCTGTCTACGCGAGTAGAACCGCGGGCGGAAGCTAGTAATGAATTTGACTCTCAGTTCGTCAATTTCGAAATTGACGAATCCAAATATAATGAAACAATCGGAACGCACATAAACACCCATAAAAAACTGGTTAAGTGTGATGCGAACTCGCGTACGAAGGGGTTCGTACCACCGTAAAGTATTGATAACTACATAGTTATTAAAAATATTTAATAAAAAACTAGAAAAAAAAATTGAAATAAAAAAAATAAAACACCGAAAAAATACGTTTCTTCTATGGGGAAATTCTTTCTCTTTCCCTTAAATTTTTAAATTTATTTTATTTTTTAATTTGTTGTAGCGGCAATAGAAATAAGCACTCTGTGAATATTTTAACTGTCTGTTACGGATATCGTGAGATATACACCGTTGACAGACAGACGGATGGAAAGGCAGTCGGTCATCGGAGGCTTAGTAATAGGATTCTGAGTACGGAACCCCAAAAAGCCGTCAGTTCAGTCCTAATATTTTTGAACACAGCCCTTCCACGTCGATTTACGTCACCTTCTGTTCGGGCACTCACCATTTTATCATTTAAGTTGACTAGACCATTTTTGAGAGTCGCATTTGCGTTTCAAACCTTTCGAACGGTTAATCCATTCTGGTAATCTGTAATTAAATAATTAATAATAAACGGTTCAAAAATTATGGCAGACAATACACAACGTACAGACGGAGATACACGTACACACACACACACACACACACACACACACACACACACACACACACACATACACAAAATAGATTCTTAGGATGCTAATATGCTAAGATCTGCTGAAAACCTTATTTTAGAAAATCGGACTGAAAACAGTATCTTACCAATTTATGGAATTTTTATAATATACACAGCGGAAAGTTAAAATTGAGTGTTAATCATCTATTGTCATCATATAAATAAATTATCAAATTACATACAATAAACAAGTATGAAAAAATTATCTAACTCATACCAATAAATAATCTACAGCGTGGTAGAATAATGTACCATTGGAAATACGCTCAAATCGCTACATTCGCGTATCTATACAGAAAACAATCCCAAAGGTCTTGAAAACTGACCAACCTACTCGAAACGTGTTGAAATTGCGAGTTCAAGTCCACACTTGAACTCGCTTGAATTTGAACATGACACCACTGTCTTTCCAACTGAAAAAGTTGAAATCCGGGAATGACGTCAGCGCCACCGAAAAATTGGAATCGGAACTGATTTTCCACTTTCCTCATGCAAAAGTCAAGGAAAGACGTGGCCGATGTTTACAAAAAAAAAATTCTTAACCCCCAAGCAAAAGCTAGATAAATTATAAAGTTTAGTTTTCCAGTCACTAAAAAATTGCAATAAAATAATTTGAATATAACAATTTACAAAAAAAAAAAAGGAAATAGCGTTCGTAAATCAGTCACTTAAAATATTTTGTTTTTTCTTATGAGTCGGTACGAACTAAAGTGAGACAAAAGAAAAAAAAAAACTGCTCTAATGAAAACCATGAATACTGAAATCAATGAAAGATAATCAAATTCAACGACTACATCTGCAAACGTGAAGCATTGTGCAAAAAGTATGTCAAATGACGAAAGCTGAGTCACAGCTGCGTTTGGCATTTCTTTAGACGACACTGACTCCAAACATAATCATATATTGTAGGTGATTATTTATAATAATAATCTTAGTGAAATATTTGTTTAATTTGATAATGTAATTTTTGTGTTTCATAAATTATTCTATTTGTATCTTCGTAATATAGTGTATTTATTAATCTAACAGCTATTGGGCTAATCTCTGTAGATCTTTAGGGACGGTATTTGTCAATTTAAGTCAATTGATAAAGTAACATTTTACATGTTAACAATTCTACACTACATGGGTATTGGATGCTAGTGATGTTTTCTGTCAAAAAGCACTTAGACGGCCTATTTAGAAGATCTATAGAAATAGTTTTCCGTTATTTTTTATGAATTAGAGGAGATCTAATGGTGTGCGAGTTCATAACAGGTGATTTATGCTTATAAGAAAATATAAGAACATCTAAAGATATAAATGATTATATTATATGCCTATGGAAGCGGAAAACTGTCAGTCAAACAAAAAAAAAAAAAAACAAAACGAGTTACTAAATTCCGTCAGAGAAAATCCATTGAATAAATCAAAATTCCTTAGCATCATCTTATACATGTTGCAATATTCGTTCTCTGTCACACTATCCCGAGTTGGGTAGCAGAATTTTGATTCGTGCTAGTTATAATATTGCACGATCTTGTGCAGAATGCACAATCTAAAGATTTAGTATAGAGACTGGCCAGTTTCTCGGATTTCATTTGTTGTTTATAAAATGCGTGCGCATCGTGTGCGTACGTCTCGAGTAGTTAGCTCTTTTTGTGACTATTGTGTAAAGTACAAAAAAATATTGTAAGGCATGATTATTACGATAATACCAGTACATTCTTGTGGCGAAAAAATTGAGCGTATAAAAGGTTCGCAGTCGAATCCGCAACAGCAGCGGGCCGTGACGTCACGATTCGATCTGATATATACCGGCCGGTAGGGCGCGCGCGCGCACAGCTCGCGCCTCCACTCTCGTACCGTCGCCGCAGCGGTCATTCGCGCGTTTTACCGCGACTTAAAACTTAATAAAAAAAATAATATTAAAAATATTAATTAGAACTTTATAAAATAAGAACTAGTGAAGTGTTTGTGGTGCGAGACCCTTAAGCGAACGGTGAGTACTTCGTACATGTATTAATTACATATTTATATTTTAAACAAGTGCACCACGAAATATGAAAATAATTTCGCATCCCGAAAAATATTAATTATATAATAAAATTCTTATTCAATTAAATTTGGCTATTCCGTATTATGTGAATATTTTATTGTTATTTAATCTAATTGTTTGTCGTCTATTATTTTGCAATGCTAGTAGATATATATAAAATATTGCTTTAGTAATAGAAAATTTCAATGGGCGTTTTTTTTCTATCCGCATTGAATTCAACAATCAGCTAAATGACTGGCTAACCGCAGTCGTGTATACTTATCGGCATTTTCTCACGTTAGAATAAAACGAAAACACATTTATTGCAATAATTGTTGCAACTCACATGTGAAGTTTGCTATTAAATAATACGACGGTAAAATAAAATTTATAGCGTAATGCTTTTAAATTTTCTCAATTAAAAAAATTAGAGGAGCCGATCGCAAAGGGGATTCTACGGATTTTATAAACATAAGTTTATGTTAATTCAAATATCAAGGTTCACATTGTTACGTGAATTGTTGATTTCTTCTCCGTTTATAATTAATTTGGGTAATGTGCCCATTTCGCAGGGCACTGTGGCATAACATACGGACATAGCGACGGCGTCTTCAGAAACGATGTTACAGTGAAACGCGGTTGATTTGCGTAATGTCTGCTTATCAATTGATTCGTTTATAATTAATTATCGTTTAGTTCTCAACAGCTGACCACTGAAGCCTTCGTCTCTATTAGAATTTAAATTTAATTACTTTTAAAAAAGATTTTTTATAGGTTCATTTATTTATATGAATACTTTGTGAAATACTATAATGAAACATTAGTACGTGAATAAATAAGTATTACAAAATAACTCTTCTACTTATCAAAGTACATCTACATCAAACTTTGGACGTGCATTTCTGTGTTAGAATTGTAAAAGGAAAATTAATACTTTAAAATAAGTTATCAATCACATTATAAATTAATTATAAAATTACAGCTCATTAAAATAGAATTTTTCTGATTACTCTTTTACCATAACTTACACCCGCAGAATCTACATGTATTACATACTTCCATTGTTTTTCATTATTCCACAACGAGGCACTACATACCAAAATACTTCGATTTTCTGTAGTGTTTTAAAAATAATGAATTCGTTACGCGTTAGCGTTTATGCGAACGATGTTGTGGATTTAAAACCTTAATACTCAATGAGCGTATAAAAATATTTATAAAACAAAACGCATATGAAATTATTATATTTATCAGCAAAATAAATACTGCCAGTAAATAAATTACTTCAAAATTCGCCAGTTCGGACTTTATGCAGCAAGTATTTTAATTCGCGTGTAGGAGAATGTTCATAAGTATACGAATAATTCCGAGTTCGTCCTTGAAGGCATTTCATTTGAGTCGAGTCACTCGCAACGCCTATGTACGATTAACATAATTTGTAACGTGAAGTAACATCACTATCTGAATGTAGATCTTGTATTTGTATATTGCACCTTAAATAATGGATTTCAGCCATAATTTAATTATTGAGCTCAATTTTTTAAAAACTACGAAAAACCTTTATTTTATTTTGTATGGTTGAAAATACTTTACATTTCTCTATAATATTTTATCATAGATATCAAACGTTTCAACATCATTATCGATTATAAGATATGAGAGTGGTACGGGTAGGTGGCGCCATCGTGTGTAATACTTAATGTTGAAACCAGCTCTGGCGAAATTAACAATAATATTACGAGCCATGTTTTTCTTTATTTTTCACGTTAACTACATTCAATTCATATTATTGGAACATTAAAGGTTAAAATTAATAGACAAATGCCAATGCTAAGGGCATCTACTTTTAGCTGATGTCCACCTACCAAGTTTTTTACTTCAACTTTTGCTCTTAGGAAATTTAAATTGACTCGGAGGTAGTATCGAATCTCTGGTTCGAATCCATTTGATTATTTTGGGACCGAATACTGACACAAGTGACGTTGGCTGTCATTATCAGTTCTCATAAAAGTTATTAGCACTAAATTCGACCTTGTCTGCTTTAAAATCTAAAATATAACCTGTCAAAAGCTACACATTTGTAGAATTCTATTTTACTGATCTGTGAACTCAGTTAACGCTCTTCTATCACATACTAAACGTTCAGTAATTTTTAAAAAAAATAGCTGCCCTTAAAAAACACACGATTCACTTCTCAGGAGTTTTTACTAACTATTGCTATGAAAATAACGATGGCCAAGTGTTAGGTATTTTGTTTTTTACTCACTGCCGGCGTTTCGATAAAGCGATCATTATAATTAAATAATGTATTAGAATTTTCCGATGTCGCCGTTACTTATGAGCAGTTTGGCCTTCGTATTAGTTGATGTTTTAAGTGTTGTAGGAATATTACACGAACGAACGGCGGCGGCTGAGAGTCTGATCCGTTGGTTTTAAAACGAAGCGTGTGCGGGTTCGAGACCTAACCCTGGGCGAATTGACTAGTGAGTTCTTAATTTTAGTCAAAGTTAAACAAAATTTGCTCCGTATTTTGGAGAATACGTTGAGCCATCGGTGTCGGCCAGCAAGCACGGCTTAAACTCCGAGCACTTCGATCTGGAACGAAATGAAAAGAACCTATTCCTTTCTAAAAGATGGACAATGTGATTCCCTAGAGATCGTGGGTGTCCATGGGTGGCGGAGATCGCCTATTATCTATTGGCTCATACTAATTTGCTATATTTATATATATAGATATAAAAAAGGAAAAGATTTGGAACGCCATGCTTTTGCAGTGGCGCGATCCAAATTTGACATTCAAAAATGACATATATTTTTGCTGAAAAATATTGAAGTAACAGTCTGTAATAAATAATAATAAATAAAATATAACGATAATTCAATTCTACATTTTAAGATTTATACGTATAAATTATTTATTATTATATTCTGACATGTTATGAAATTATAAAGATAGGCGTTAAAGTAAATGTAAAACAATATTTGAGCGTTTTAATTCTATACTTTAAAAAAAAAAACAACAAAACCCAATAAAGAAATCCACTTTCTTTCACATAGCCACACTAAATGGCCAAATATTTTTTAACATTCTGTCGCTAATTAAAATATGTAGGTATTAATGCGCATGAAAGGAACTATTTATTTATTTAATTTATGGTCTTATATCGACAGCAATGTGTAGAATATTGTAGACATTTATTCCATTTACTCGAAAGCTAATCGAGTTAAACTTTCTAAACTCTCGTTTTATTTTAGGTGGTTACAATTTTATAAGAAGTAAAATAAAAGAAAAAAATTTGGTATTCCTTGTGAGTGTACTGCGAAAAATAATTTTAATGAAAGCATCGCTTAAACATCGTGACAATCTGCCAATTCTCTTGCGGACCGTCACGGACTCGCTTAAAAAATTTAAATAAACTCCATTGAGTTTATTTTCATTAAATTAATTATACATCGACCGTCCGAGCCCAACTGGTCTGTTGTACTTTCAAGAAAATTGACACAAACCATTCGTACACTTACTGATTCTACGCAAATATGACGCGTTTGTAGCAAACACTGCAAAAACACGATGTCGCTGCCCAGAGCGGCTCGGCTCGTTGACACGTTGCGTAATCAAAAACATATATTTCCCGGAATGTTTAGCGCTTTCATGTAAATTCTGCTTTTGCTTCGAACTTCAATAGGTGCAGTTCCAAATTGATCAGTACGTATTCACAAGCGATTCATGTACGATTCAGTGTTGTTAAAATTTCAACGTTGATGAATTTCGTTATGATTAAGTTAAAGTAATCGACGTCAAAGCTGCTATTAAGAGCGATTTCATAGTGATATGCAATGCTTCGTATATTTTTTTCTGTGATATCGTAGTTCGACCGAAAATTCTTTCATTTTTATGTCGCAAAAACGACATCTGTGGAGTAGCGAATATTTTTATTGGACCAAGAGAACAAAAGAGTTTAAAGCTATTGCTTCTTGGAGACTTCAATGTACACATTGGTTGCGATGATAACCAAGGTACAAACACAGTCATAGTAGGCCACAACCTATTTCACCCCACTTCAAATCCCATGAGCTTCTTTGTGCTTGACTTTTGCGAATAACGCAATGTGGTGATCGGTAGCATCTGAGGCCGCAAATCATGCAAGGTAACTTGGCGCTCTGGATAAAGGTCATCACAAATTGACCATATTATCACAGAATCTTACAATAGCGCTAAATTCAAAAACATAAAAGGCTACTGGGTAAAAGAAGTTAACTCTGATCACGAAATTATTTTCGGAGTAATAACGAAAATAGCTAAAATAAAGAAACCATCAACCAAAAGAAAGCGTGCATCCAGAGAAGAAAATAATTCATCAACCTATTGTTTTTAGAACTGGGACTATAAGCTCCTAAATCAAGACAACATATCAAAAAGATATGAAAAAAACGTTGAAGATAAAGTGTTAACTGGACTAAATCAGCATGGGTACCATGCTGATAATAGATTGGAACCATCTCACTGAGATATTAAGACTATCGGTTAGAGAACACTTGAAGATCAATAAAAACAGATCAAAAATCAACATACTTGCTCTGGCAAAATTCATAAAAGCAAAATTTTGGAAGAACAGATCTCCAGAAAATCCCGTCATGATACAGAACTTCAAGGACGCTAGGAAAGAACTGCTGGACGTACAAGAAAAAGAAGGCGAAGAGAAATACCAACACTTCTTTTCGCAGATGCACAGAGTTCGTAGATCCCAACGAATAAAAATTATATACGAATTTTTTAGGAGTTACAAGAAACAGACTGGAAGAACATTTCAAGAAACAGCCAAAACGGTTTATTCCGATATCTACTTGGATCCATGAACTGCATAAAGTAAAAGGCCCTGATTTCAGAATTTCACAAAATGACAAAAAAAAAAACGAAACACCGTATACCGACGACATCCGCAACATCATCAAACAAATGAAAAAAGGCACAGTACCAGGCCCGGATCAAATAGTTATTGAATTATACCAGCATGCGTCAGAAGCATTTGTAAAACAAGTTACAAAAATCATTGGAAAAGCATTTGAAAGTAACTCCTTTCCGTAAGAATAGGTGGAGACAATTCAAATTCCAATCCCCAAAAAAGCTAAACCACAGTCTATGAATGATTACAGAAAGATATCAATCTGCAATGCAGGCTACAGAATTTATGTCTCTTACTTCTTAAAACTTTTAGATAAAGAAGTCGTAGCTATGGGAAATTATCAAGCGGCCTTTATGAGGTACAGATCGACGGATGATCACATAGTCAGACGAGTTTTGGATGAGAAATGGAAGGCAGGCAAGCCCATGTATGTCTTGCAACTCGACATAGAAAAAGCATTTGATTCGGCAGACTTTTATGCTCTATGTGATATTCTGAGAACAAAGGTTAAGATTAATTTAGCCAACGGAATCATGTCTCATCTCAAAGATCACACGCCATTCCTATGGTTTGGACTTAAAACTCAAAATATCACCAAAGTAAACACCTCCGCTTTTTGCCATTGTGTTGGGCGACGTCAAGAACTCTAGAGAAGTTAGTCAATGAAGTAAGGTTGGACTAGGGTGCAGAAATTAATCTCCCTGTTTTATTATCATTTGCAGACGACATTATTATTATAGGCGATAGCATTACAGTTTTTATTAATATAATGAAGTATTTAAAAAAACTCCTTCTATCAGTGGGCTTAAGACCAAGATGTTAGTCAGAGATCAAATCAACAAGAGCATATCCAAACAGACACAGAAAATAAATGGAGTTCTAATCTTTCCTGTGGACACAATTAAATACCTGGGTACGTACCTGACCTCAGAGATGAGTCGGACGGACATGATAAAAGCAAGACGTAAATAAGCAATCCGCAATGCGAAAGGCCCCGTTCCCTTCATTAAAAAGGCCAAAATGCACTGGAAAATCGCTAAGTTTATTTACAAAATGGCGACCTCTCCCTCCATGACATACGGTCTGAATTTAGTAGCACATAACCAAATCAAATAGAACAAGACTGAGACAATATGAAAGAGAAATCTTGAAAGATGTGTTATAAGCGGTAAGAAATCAACCTAGCCTGGAAACACAAGAAATCCTCGAAGGGAAAACAATCACCAAAATCATAAAGGTTAGTAAAATATGCTATTACGGTCCTCTTTTAAGAAGAGACCAACCCCACATACTTAACTCTGTTCTAAGATATAATATAACAAAGAGAAAAGTTGGACGTCCTATTTATACATGGGATACAAGTTATCATAATAGGAACCAGGAGGAATGGGCCACATTAGCTCAGAACAAAACAGAAATGAAAAAGGCTGCAGATGAACTCCCAGAAACGGTCACTGAAAGCTCTGCAGCAAGAGAAAAAAAAAATGAAGAATAAAAGATTAACGGGAGAAATAAATTTATTGTGGATTTCTATTATATATAAATATGAGTATATATGTGTGTATTTATATATATATGTATACGTTACTATAACAGAAACCAAGAAGAACAAAGCAAATTAGAGATTAGAAAGGCTGTGGATGAACTCTACCAACAGTTAGTAATGCCGAAAGTTTATACTAAGCAAAGAAAATGAAGTATGAAAGATTTACTGAGGAAACAAATTTATGAAAAAAAGATATCTGAGAACACATATGAGTTATCACAACAGGAACCAAAGGGAATGATAGCGGATGAACCACACCAACTTCCAGAAGCAAACATTAAAAGCTCTGCACCAATCAAAGAAAACGCAGATCGGAAGAAACTTCCCTTTTCTCACTATATTCATTGATACATTATAATATCTATTACCTATCCTGAATTCTATTTCTGGCTAAAGGTTGCGCAAATGCCGGCTGGCTCCACCCTCCCGTCACTCCTAATTCATACTGGAACCTGCACTCGCACCCTATATTTACGCTCCATTCGGTGTATTGGGACTTGTCCCTTTCAATCATTGCGACAAGCTGAAGGTTGAGCGATGATGATGATGACGATGATTTGCTGATGCTGATGCTGCTGATGATGATAATGCTGATGCTGATGATGATGATGATGATGGACCGAGAGAACAAATGGGTGGATGTCAACGAAAGGTCAGATTCAATTATTGTTCACCGGAATCGATTTAAATGAAAGATATCAATGAACATGCTGTAGCACTTAGAAGTAATCTTGCAACACAAAGAGAACTGATGCCATACGGCAGGTCTGCAAACGAGCTGTATGCCTATAGTGGGACAGTGTGAAATTAAATACAAATAAAATTATAACATAGCAATAAACATAGAAATAAAATTGTCTGTCATCGGTGAACCGGAGTGAGCTTGCTTCACACGGGTAATGACCGACTCATCAAAGAGACCGTGGCGTAGATGTACATCATATTTTTTGCTCGACATTGCTCTGTATGGTTATGGATAATTCTACTTGGTTGGGCCAATGACTGTGTACCTACCTATTTACCGGTCATTTAGCGAATATTATTCTTCCGAATTCTTCCATGAATCTTCTTCCCAGTTCAGAAATCTATCGAAGTGTGACAGATGAAAGGAGACCAGGTACTTATTATACGTATAAATTTAGCGATGTGCGATAACCTAATATCGATTAAAGGAATCGACAAAAAGCAGTCACAGACACGTCTTGTTATATAACGTTAATAACATCAGTATACGCGTTTAATATATTTAATGACAACATCACGTCGTGGATCCGCATTCAAATAAAATCTTACACATATGACAGAATGTTTTCGATCGAAATAGCCAAGAATTAATATTCGTACAGCAAATATTTAATGGACCACAACGTATAAGGTGCGTGATTCAGAGTAAACATGTTATACATCGTACGCAAATATACAAGTAGAAGACTTTTTGAATGCTAACGTAGTAAGCCGTAAGCAATGATAATGCGAATTCTCAACCTTACAAATCTTCGAAGTCTTATATAATTACGTACTCAACTTATTACAAACAAAAATTATAAACCAAACTTCAGCAGGAGAGGTTGACTGGAGAAGTGATTGGAAATTTTTTTAAACTGATTACGGATATCTTTTTCGATTAATTTCAATTTTTAAAGCTGTCGATGTATCGAGTTTGTACAACTCTAGTATAGAAGCATACCCTTTTCCGTCAGGGTGGTCGGGCCCGCACTTTAAGACCGTTGTGACATCCGCGATGGTAAATTCCTTGATCTAGCCTAGAGTGCTCTCCTTGGCACGGAGCGAATGTTTCTATTTTGCCTTAAGTTAGAAAATCATTGGTCAATTCGTCCATCATAAGAATTTAATCCGATAGGTTCCGCTTTGTTCGTAAGCAACGCTCTGATCAGTTGGTCTCCGCATTTCTTAAGGTAAATGAATTAATTTGTCTCAAGGTAAATAAAACGAAAATTACTACAACATACTAAATTAAAAATTAGTACAACAGTGTAATATTGTAACGTCCTACAAACACGAAAATCTGTAATATCGCTGTGTACAATTTCTGCTGACGTGCTGCTTGCACGATTTTTAAAACACAAAACACGAAAAATAATCTGCTAAGATATTTAAAATTAAACAGGAAATTGATTTTTTTTTCTCTCTCTCTCGTCAATCGAATCTAAAAAGACGTTACAACCTCAATGTGATCGTGTCTGGCTTTCGTCGCGTCTATGAATTGTGTTTTTGTTTAGGGCGAATTACACCAAAATATAAAAACGCACATTGTAAAATAAAATAAGATTTGACAGATAATGTACGGACAGTTTGTCTAGTCTTAAGGATTACGTTTACGAGTTGCCTTTTTTATTATTTTGGTAAGACCCGTGAATGTTCTGACGGAAATATCGGGAAATAGTATATTGTGTGACGCGGGATGAAACAAAACGATTTCAGACCAGAGTGAAGTTGGCTGCCCGAGCGAAGCGAGGGCTGACATCACTCGGTCTGAAATCGTGTTTCATCCCGCGTCACACACTATGTTTTTCATATCAAATGTATTGAAAATGCTAGTTTCATTGTCTGGAGCCGACAAGAACTAGATTATTTCAGACAAATAGCGATAATACCATTTTATTACGTAAATTTATTGAGGAAATCAAAAAATTACAATTCAAGAACTTTCGGTTTCGACGGTTAGGATGACAATTATAAAGGCATGAAATAAACAAAAGATACTCTGACAGGATTGAAAATAAATCTGCAACTTCGTTCAGCGGGCAGAAAATGATCAATTCCTGCCCGGCGGGCAGGAATTGCTCAATTGCTGCCCGGCGACGGTCGCATTGGTCTGAAATTGACTAGTTTCTGTCGGCTCAACAGGCATGAAACTAGGCATTTTCAATGCAGGCGATATGAAAAATAAGTTTAATGTTGTAGTACCTGTATCGATATTCGTACCGTCATAAAACTGTCGTTGGATTGTATGTGCTTTAAGGATGTTAGCGAAAAATTTATTAACATTTATAGAGATTTGATCGCTAAAATAATCAATTACGGAAATTTTGTCTGCCCATTTGTTACGTCATCACGTGAATACCATCGAAAGGGTAGCTAGTAGATACTAAAATTTTCAAAGTTAAGTGATCTAATTTAAAACTTAAACCATTATTCAACAAATCCTGTGGCCTATACGGACAAAGTTGTGGGCAAAAGCCAAGTATGTGAATATGATATGGTAATAGTCGTTTTTATATAAAATATGTACCTGATTTAAATATATTTAGGACAGGTTAACAAAGGCGAAGTCGTCTGTGAGAACTCGAAAAACAAGTTATATCCTATATATGCACATTATGTTCGAGAGCGGCACATTTAACTTCCTTCTTGTCGCTATATAAATGCTAAAGGAGATTTAAGTTATGGATGAGACGACGTAGGTTTTCCCAAAATTTTTTATCAAACTTATGGTTAAACACCCTACAATTTTATGTAAACCTGTATATTATATGAAATATACATTTTTATGTGCGTTTCAGTGTTATTAAGCCAATATACTCGTGATAATTTTCGTGTTATCTACGCCTTATAAATGAGCCCTCGGAGTAGTTACTTATATTTGTTTTGTACGAGTTTTGCTTTTGTAAATAGATCATGAATGTCGAACTTTGTGCATGTATTTTAAATTGTGCTTTGCCGAGCTTTCATTTAACATGCTACTCGATGGTGTTGTTGTCTTTTTCTTTACAATAAAAGTTTATGCTTGGAAAGCATTCGACCATGACTGTGCCACCGATTCCTATTTTCATAATTATTTTAGTATTCCGTTTCGGAAAACAAGTAGAGAAGATAGAATATGGGCCCCGTAGGTGTTCTATTTGGTACGTAATACTAAATTTGTAAGACTAGGACATACTTGTAGGCTAGCGAGAGAACAATAAGGAAAACAGTTTGGTTTGGAGCGTGGCCCGTTTTATTATTAAAATAAATTAACATAATCATGTAAAAAGAACAAAAATAAGTACCTACATATGGAATTTTGCTCGTTCGACTGTATTAATCGCATTTATAACTTTGAGGAAATAAAAGGCATACATATTTCACACATTTACGAATATTTTACACGCTTTACCGGCTTTAATTAAAGTATTTTCCAACCGTCAAGTTTGGCAATTAGTACGTTATACGCACCCGGCTTAATAGAGAGTTTTGATGCAACACATTTCGATATCGCAATGCGTACTAACGAAATGTTTTGTTAATGGGCTGTATTGGCATTGAACTTCCTCTCGGCTGGGCAGTGCGCCGGCGCGCGCGCCGGGCGGGTCGCGGGCGCAGCGCCAGGTGTGTCCAGGTCCGGCGCGCGGGTGTCGTAAGTCCGCGCGCGCATGCGGGCGCCGCCGCCGCGCCGCCGTAAAGCGCGCGCGGTGGCCTACAAACGTGATGAAACTGCGCCCGACTCGGTCGCGGCACGCCGTTCACCTGCTTACATTCGGCATCTGTGGATGGTTTTGTTTTCCAGCTAGGGTCTGTGTCCACCGGCTTCCGTGGAAAAGCGAAAATCGATTGCAAGGTGGAAAGTACAATACAATAAACTTGGATACGATACGAGGCCGTAGAACTGTAGAATAGAAATGAGGCGGTTACGTTGATGGCGATCGAACTTCCGTTTGCAGAGCCTAATATCACTGATCTGTACTGAGATGGCTATCAACGAAATTGATTTGGAAAATCTATTAGTGGTTGCTAGAAAAAAGCGGAAGGTGTGTACGAGAGGTTATGCTCTGAACGCTAAACTGCTTCTCTAAAGGGTCGATAGATATGTTCATTGAATATCGAAATTAAAATGGAACGGACATGGGGACTGACCTGTTGCGCTGTAAAATAACGAATTAATCCCGTCTGAGATTGAGATGTAACGCTAGTCTGTCTGATTTTTAGTTTTAGTATTACGTTTTTAATTTTAAAATCCCGCTAATAAAACTGAGAAATTAAAAAAAAAAAACATTTGTAAATAATAAACGTTAGAAAATTAATGGGTCCCGCCTGCTACCAAACATAATGTAAATTATTTAACTAAGGCTTTTAGCTCATTATGTAGTCTGTTAAATCAAAGTAGAGTTTATTAGGTTAAAGTAGTTTGTTTTTAGCGCGTTGCTTATCTGTTGATTTTTAGCAGTCAGGTTTATTTATTTTTTAATTATTTATTTGTCCGTTTTTTTGCGTGCTTGATTGACTTATTCGGTTATTATGAAACCAGTTCGTTGATGTACGCGCGAACAAAAAGCTTTTGAAAAAAACTTTGTTTCATCTCCATATTTCTTCCACTAAAGATTCTAAAAATTCTTTCATACATAGAAAGCTACTTATTCTCTCAGTAGGTAATACAGCTAAAATTTTACTTTAGTACTTTTAACATCTGCTACGTCATCCTTCAAATCGGATACCTTCTCCGGTAGCAGAAACGAAATTTCATACAGAACGAAAAATAGGATTGACAGTCGAGGTCGGGAGCGAAAGCAAGAATGAGACCAAGACCAAAATTAGAATCAAAAGAGTGACCGAAATTGAATTGAGACACAGAGCCGAGATCAAAATTTAAAGCAGGACCGGTATCAATTATAATTTTATTCAAAATTATAATTCCCATGCGGTTTCACTTGTGCAACGACTTTCATTATGTTTTGTATAGATCTCAATTTAGTCCAATTTCCTATTTCGTTATCTGTCTCGATTCTGATATCGATTTCGTTCTCATCCCATCCCAGCCCTGTTCTTTCGCATACCGACTTGCGTACCGTTTTCCATTGACCAGTTTACAGCCTTCCTTGGACATTATTGTTGGCAATGGCAATTCGACATAAAAATGAAAAAATATATTCTACGTTCACGCGGGCAAAACCATATGCAAAAGCTGGTAATATATATTGATTGAACCCAGTAAAGTTATAAAAGAATATAAACGATTATTATAAACAGATAAAAAAAAATGAATGTCGGTATTTTAAATTTTATTTCAATTAAATAAATTTTATAAAATGAAAATAAATTTAAATGATGCGTGCGCTGACACAACGCCGGTTACGATGCTATTTATGTAGATCAGTAACATAAATTAATACAACTCGATCTAACCTACAACCATAATATTTAGCTATTTTAAATCTTTTTTAAGCATTTTCGATCACAGGAACTGATTTATTGTCTTATCTTTAAGACTATACTTCTTATGGAGTTCCATGCGTCTTTTACTGTAAAAATGTATGAAAATTCACTTTAAATGCGCTGAATGGAAGGAAATTTCGAATGTCTTTTTTTTTGTTTTTGAGTGGAATCGAAATGAAAAAAATATTATTTATTACGTTCGAAAAAATAATACTAGCCACTTGCTCTTTTTATACATTGATTAGCTATAGATTTTTTAGAAAATGTGTGTATTTGTGCATGAGTCTCTGTGTAGAAAATTGTAAAAATTGAATTTATGTAATTAGAAAAAGTCATTTAGTGGCACTCATCTTGTAAATGTAAGTCAAGAAACTTGTGGCTCGCTTATTTCATTGAAAAAGTGCTTTAAACAATCGCAATAAATACAATATAAAATTCAAAGAAAAAAATTCTCTTTTATTTCTTCCGTAAGAAGGATAAAGCACTGTGTATCACTCGCGGTGAAATTATACACAATATCTAACTGATGTGCGTTGTACGTGGGTGCCGCCCGGTTTCTTTACTTGATGAACAATCTACTGTTCCATAGAGTTGACGTAAACTCAATGGGTAATCATCAAACGGATGTGCATGATGCATAATGAACGCACACAGATCGCTGTTATTAAGTCGGACACCACAAGTGTCTAAAAATTCCATCGTAGTGCGTAATGGATTTTTTTTCCAGCCAGTTATTGTCCTATTGCATTCGCTTTATAATTATTATTCTAATTTGAATGACATTACGTTTTTTCATATCATAAGTTTGTTATGTATACTTATTACATTGTTTTAGACTATAATTAGTCGAGTGGAATATTTTTGCGTGCGTTTGATGTAAACTTGTTATTGTTTACGAAATGTTTCTAAAAATGTTAACAATATTTGCATGAAATTCAAATAGCACAAAAAAATGGCATTCAGTTGTCCCTCATCGCTCTGAATTAGGAAGCGATTTCCGTAGACGGACGTCTTCAGATTTTTTTTAGTTTACGTGTTTTGATAAATTGTTGTACAATTGTACTATTTTTTTTTTGAAATTTATATGAACAAAAGAGAAATTTTTGCAATAAAGAGATATAAGAATTAAAATTAATTTGCGGAAATCATTTTTAAGATACTAATCTTATGCACTGGTGTTTGTTTTAGTGCTCGATTCATGTTTAACAAAAAGTAACTGTCCTAGTTATTTTTTACGGAATTATTTTTCTGTGTTTCTAAAATTTGAAGGTGATTGAAGGTATTTGAAGGTGAAAAAACATGTAAAATCAATGGCAGAAAAAACATAATTACGAGATAATGTTAACATTGTAGAGTTCCAAGGTCAACGAAGGAAACTATTTAGGGTTCTCTGAGTCTCTCAGCTTAATCTTTACGGTAAAGTGACGAAAACAGTATTAATACATTTAGTACGGCAATAACGCCATTATAAATGAATATGGTTGTATAATCACTATTATATACCATTAACATCTAATAAATAAACATACAAATAAATTTTCGTTTCTACAATATAATTATACTATCCCCTATTTCGACTATAGCTAAATCGGTTAGCCTAACTCTGATTTTCTATTTTGATTGCGTTAATTAATTAAAAAAATTTATGCAAAGAATACAATATATATTTAAGTTTTATAACCTAAAGATGTTTATTACGGATTAGTTGTTTATATTAAATATCAAAGGTAGTGAAAATTAAACATTAGTAATATGTTATTTTAAAATATTTACATTATACAAGATGGACTTTGTCGTGAGCGTTTGTGCTTATTGTTCATAGTGCGACACCATTCACGGTCGTGATTGAAACTGTATATATGCAAAATATTACAATAATAACAAAATATGCTTATATTGACTTAAATATAATATGTTTCAATTTTATAAATAGACAATTTATGCAAATGCAAATGGGAGTTAGTAACGATAAACGGGAAATATGGGTATTGGTGTTCATTTTGAATCGAGTTCGGGGACAATTTTTTAGGTAATGCAAGATGTTGTTATATGGGACCGATTACATAGAACACTATCAAATAGACTAAAGTAATAAAGGTCCATGAAAAACTGTGAAACATTTTATTACGAAATATTTCGACTACATTTCGAAAAACATTGCACACCTTTAAACTATTTGTATTGTCTGTCAAAAGAAAAGTGAGAATTACAGAATATAGACCTTGGTTGCAATCATCAGGATATAGACATGGTATGGATGGTCTATGCCAAATAAAATTAAGTTTTTGACCTCGATTTTCCACATGCACGAACACAGTGCCCGCACCTTTGGAAATTGTACCAAATTATTTTGCATCGATAATTTATAATTATAGTTAATAGATTTTTTGAATACTGTAAATAGTACGATAAGTGTTCTGAATTCAATAGGTAATTAGGTAAACATAGAAAGTAATTATAGCTATTTTGTGGCTTTTATTAATGTAATTCCTTATATGCCTCAGTATGCAGATAACCGAGGTTAAACAAGCATACAATACTGATCACCGTAAAACGTGGCCAATGACGGCGTCGGTTGCACTATTACGACCAACTAGAACGGCGTCATCTTGCAATATTTTAGACGCCAACTCTGTAATGTGACTCATTATGGTTCTAGTCAGGTTCGTCGCATATTAATCACGTCATTTCTCACGAACCGGGTTTCTTGCGCTGCGTACGCACACGCGTCGGGCGTCGGGAGCGTCGCCAAAGGGACGGCAGTGCGAACGGCGGGCCAGAAGGCGGGCCGTTGCCTCACGCGCTCGTCGCGGCCGATGTAAATGGCCGACGGCGATCGGCCTCGTCCTAATGTAACCTTTGCGGCGTGACGGTGCACGATCCCCCTTGGCCGAAGCGCGACCGAATTGCGCATGCGAGGTGCAACCGGCCTGTAATAACTGTGTGAGACGCCGAACGAATGGCACCTCGAACCATAGACGCGCCTCGTCGGTGCCGAAAATACCATAGCGTTTTTTTCTTTTTTTTTTTTAATTGAGGAATTACTTTTTTCAATATAGAGACCTGGCCGCTCGAGCTCTGTTCCGGACACGAGTATATAAGACTTACGATTACATCTAATTTGTGAATTATCTTTTTTACTGACCAAAATTATTAAAACTCTCTTCAAACAGATGTACGTATCAGCGAATATGTTGTACTTTGTAAAAGCTGTTTATGCTTGTAAAGTATTGAACGATATCAAATAAAATCAAAACAATTTCATTAACTTTGATATAATTTTTGGTTGCATATTTATTTCCGTTTTTTATATAAACTATAAAAAAAATTAGAAACAGGTAATAAAAACGTCCGTCCGGTTTGTGCCCATTACAGCGGTCGCTGCTTACTGATTTTTTCCTTTTTTTTTCATGGCAATAAAATGCTGTACTTCAAAATACTCGTAAAAAATGAGTTTTCCCAGAGATGAGATCACGTTAGATAAATTTTTCATCTACAAAAACTCTTGTATCGAAATCGTTGATGCCGTTTTCCGGAATGTGAGCGAACAAACAAATTAATATCACTCGTGTAATGCTACAAGATATAGCATACATCTGCATAAAATTAAAGACGAGCACGTAAAAATTGATTTATTACGACAGTCAACAGTGGCGATAGAAAGACTTTGTCGGTTGTAAGCAATAAACTCTCAAAACCTTCGATTTCATAAAAGTCACCTAGGCGCATGAGATCTGTATTTTAATTGGGTTTAAAGTTATCATTTATATCTTACAGGCTTCGCCCTCGTGGGAATAGAATGTGTTTTTTTTATTTTTTACATTGCACGATCTTTGTGTCAATCCCGACCTTGTTTCTGCTCTAGATATTGTTCCTGACTTCGACCCTGATCGTGTTCTCAATCTCGATTCCGGTCCCGATTCTAGGTCCTGCCCCCGGTTTTGCTTTCGACTTCGATATCGCCGCCGGTTTCCGACAGAGGAAAATGTTAATATGAAAATAAAATATAAATTATATTACTCGGTGACAGCGTAGCTGTATTTTAGTAAAATAATTTATAAAATCAATGTTATAGTTCGGTTCAATAAGTAGAAATATACAAAAGTCAGGGACAAATTCCAGTGAATATTAAAAAACGCGCGTATGCGAATGCAACGTCGTGTCACAATTCAATATCAATCCACCTTACTAATTTTCGAATACTGTTACCATACGAAACCTGCATTTTTATATACAAGACGAACAAAAATAGATACGCTTTGTTTGTAGATTATCACGAAACATTTTGCCGCATGTTTTTTGTCGAAAAATACCACAAGAATACGGGTAGAGTGTTGTTGACTACCAAAATAATACTGATATGTAGTAAATAATCGTGAGCAATCACAGGTAATACTCTTTCGTAATGCTCTTTCGTCAAGTTTTTTCACCATTCCCATTAGTGCCAGCATCGCCGTCTCACACGTTCGACTATACAAATGTTATAATTTGCATTGGTGTTGATTTTTATGGCCTTTAGAACGCCGGATGTCAGACAAATCGTTTTATTGAATTGCTATTTTTTTACGCTCTCAAACATCCTCGAATCGGTCGGTCGTTGTATAACCGAACCCGATGCATATTATAATTAAGGCAATTCAGGTACAAAATTTTTGTATCGACTATTTCGTCCTTCATTTGACAACATTAACAATGTCATGTCAACCTTTCGTACGGCAAGAATTTTATTTAGGTTTACGTAATATGAACTTAACGCTGCATATTTCTATGGCAAATATCAATATTTTGACATTTAGGTTCCTGGTTATTGAGTTGGCATAAGTTTCGATGAGTTTGTCATCGGGAATGTCAACTCCGGATGTGCTAGTTGTTCAGTTTCCGTTTTTGATATTCATTTGCC
>BGZK01002993.1:0-34996 GCA_005406025.1 Eumeta japonica | reverse complement strand
AAGATGGGGAGCTGCCATCTAACAATTATAACGAAATTAAACTCGACGAACTCGAGGGACAGACTGAACTTCGGAATCATCACGCCCCTCTACGTCGACATGTTTTCCCATGTCGTCACACATAGACCCTCGACGATAGATATCGCACTCACTAAAGAGTTGCACTTAATTTCAATAGTGAGACAATACACGGTCTCACGTCTGACCACCGGCCGGTTATATTAAAAATGGGACCTCCCGACGGCGGGAGGCCTATTCCATCCGCAAAATTACTAATTGGAAAGAGTGTCGACCGCGCTTGAGAAAATCGACACTCCAAACCTCAACAGCATTCCCAATGACATCGCGTCTACAGACGAGATTGACTTTGCCATAGGTGCTCTTACCAACCACGTCAGGACGGTGGTCGAGGAGAGCGAGCGGGAGGTTCCGGCATCCTCGGATCGCCGGAAGTTTCCGCCCGATATTCTCGAATTGATAAGAGCAAAAACGCAGCTTTGCGCCGCGAGCGCATATCCCACTCCCGAGTACAGATCCAGAGCGCGGAGCTCCAACGAAGTGAAAGCTCGCGTTCGGGAATCCGAAATGAGAGTTGGAGCGACCTCATGGAGGAAATTAAACCATCCCACAAAGCGTTTTGGGCAGTTACCAAAGCGCTTCAAAACCGGGATATACCCCTATACCCCCACTCAAAAACCTGATAATTCAGTGGCCATAGACGACGCGGAGATAGCAGAGTGCCTTGCAGACTCTATAGAGACTCAATGCTCTCACGCTTCCCTCCGCACGACATCGCTCATATCAGTCGCATCGAGGAAGAGGTTCTCCAAAACCTCCCTCGAACCTAAAGACGATCTGGCTCCCGTCTCACTCAGCGAAGTCCAAACGCTAGTGAAATCACTTAACACCAGAAAGGCACCGGGCCTCGATGGTATTAGTAATAAAGCAATCAAATGCTTTTCTATACCGTTGTTAAGCTTACTGGTCGCGATTTTTAACGCGTGCATAAAATTGCTATTTTCCTCCTGCCTGGGAGGCGGAGGTTATAGGCATCCACAAGCCAGGGAACCACGCGACCTCCCTGCCAGCTACAGACCGATCAGCCTCCTGAGCGGTCTGGGCAAATTTTCGAGAAAATCTCAAAACTCGCCTTAGCGATCACCTCCTAGGGAAGGCCTTATCATAGATGAACAGTTCGGCTTTCGCCCAGCCCATTCTTGTCCACAGCAAGTCCTCCGCTTAGTAGAGTATGTCCTCGGAGGGTTTTGAAACCGAACGTAGCACCGTAGCTGTCTTCTTTGATGTAGCCAAGGCCTTCGATAGGGTATGGCACGCAGGTCTGATTTATAAGTTATATTCTCTCCAAGTACCAGATCGCCTCATAATCACTATTCAAAATTATTTAGCAAACAGACATTTCACATTTAGGCATGAGCGCACTCACTCGACAAGACGTCTTATCAGAGCAGGAGTTCCTCAAGGCTCCACCCTCTCCTCTGCTGTACTCCGCGTACACAAACGATGTACCGCGACCGTCGTCGTCTGGCGTCCAACTCGCGTTATTCGCGGACGATACCGCGCTCTTTTACGGAAGTAGGAATAGGAGCACCGATTCACCCTCCTCCCTCCAGAGGGCCATTGACGAGCTAGGTCAATGGTTCCGGTGGAGGATAGAAGTAAACCCGACAAATCAGCAGCCATACAATTCAAGTATGGTAAGATTAGAGTCGACTCATTGTCGACAAAACACTCCCAATCTTAAAATGTTGGATGCGAACATTCCGTGGCAACGGAACTACAAATACTTAGGAGTCACGCTCGATAAAAATCTACACTTCCGAGATCATATCGAGCGTGTTAGAAATACTGCACTTTTCTACAAAGCAAGGCTCGGGGCCTGCTCGGTAGAAAAGTAAACTATCTAGACGTAATAAACGTACCATATACAAAATGTGCATTAGGACGGTGATGACATACGCGTCTCCCGTCTTCGCTCACGCCGCTCGAAAGCACTACATAGACTACAGGTAATACAGAATAAATTCTGTAGAGCCGCAACGGATGCACATTGGTGTGTTCGTAATTCAATTCTCCATAGGGACTTAGAACTCCCACTATTTCCAAATATATGAAGGACGCATCGAAGCGATTCTTCGACATCGCGGGATCACATCCCAATGCGTTTCGCGCGGCGGTTGACTATCAACCGCCGCATCCCACCCACCTTATCCGTAGGCCACGAACGTACTTACCGATCCACCTGACGCTCTTACAGCGGCAGTTGAAAGCCTTAATGACGTCAACGACACGCATGACTGACTTAGAGTAGGTCTATCCGTTAGTCAGGTCATCGACCTAAGCTCCTTACTCCACCCGGCCGCCGCTAACCGCCTCCGGCCGGGAGGGAAGCGGAACCGACCCGTGACGGTTTCCTGCGACATCCTATGCCGAGACGACTTCCTCGGCGTCGTCCATAGCGCATGTCACGCGCCGTCGGCACTCGCATGTGCCGTCCGGCCGCACTCGGTGAAGCTATCAAAGTCGTCTGACTTGTCATCCGACTCGTCTCGACCGACTAAATAGCATAGCCGACCGCCGATTTTTTAGTGGGTTTCAGTCCCACACTACCCACGCGTACGGGCGCGAGGGTGTGCAGGATAGACATTTTTTACCTCCTCCTCGTCGCAAGAGGGAAACAAAAAAAAAAAAAGTTCCACAATGTCAAGACTGTATGAATAAAATTATTGGTCTTTGATAGAAACAAATAGTTTGTGAAGGTGAAGTATCTCAAAAACTTTACTTAAAATAAAAAAGATGATCTGCAGGTTGTAAAAAAATTTATTTAAATTTTTTACTAGTTTTCAAGAGCTTACATCTTTTAGAAAAACATTAATGTAATCATAATACATCTATTGTTATTCATGTTATAAAAGAGTAATAAGATAATTACATTAATTATTTTAAAATGAATTATGAGATTAAAGAAAACATATTATGCACACAAATTTTATTTACTATAATTAAAATATTTTTTGCGATGATAAAAAAAACATTTTTTTTCAAAAATTCTTATTTTTGCGAGCGCTAACTCAAAAATTGAGATAGAGGGCTATAGTTTTAACATATTTTTTTTCGTGACTACTAACGAAATTTTGATATGGGACCGAGAAAAAAAATAGTCGATTTATCTGGCACTGTCTATTATACATGCCTATAATATTTGAGAATACTCTTCGAAATCCCTGAGATTCCCTCATCAGATCCTGACTTTGAGACTATAGGACCATCTCCGGATACCTTTTGAAACAAAACCAAAAAATTCGAACTGGGTTCACAATTGACGAAATTATTGCTGATATACAAAAAATGTATAATATAATATATATAACACCTGTGCATTTTGTCCGCTAATTCCCATCGAATTTGTAGAGAGTAAAGGGATTCTTCTATAAGAAGCAGTTTCTAGACAGAGTACAACAGAGTTTTAGCTTATTTCTATGAAATAAAGAGAAACACGATAAAGCGTTAGAGCATCCTCTATAGCATTACTTCATGGGATTTAGATTAAACTACTAATCATAGAGTTCTTTAAACCTTTACTAGACCTCAAAGTGGAAATGACTAAACACAGGATGATTATATTTGGAAACTTCACGTCGCTTGGGAGTCTAATCAAATGATTTTTGACCGAGCTTACCAGCTCAGTTTTGGCCCTACTATTGGCTATGTGCACGACATTAGCGTTGTCTAGTGTCCGCAACTTTTGGGTATTCATCCAATATTTCTATGTTCATGAAATAGTAAAAACATTGATTATAGAGTTGTTTATTACTTTATTATTTAACAATTCTGTTTTTATAACAGAACCACAAGTAAACAGCAACAGTATATTCTTGTCTCGATACAATTTTCGCAATGAAAATAATTATTTATTACTGCTATTTTCACTATAGCAATGATAGTTTAATAGTAAATTTGAGAATAAAAGTTGATTACAATAAATATTTATAATATATAAATAGACTACTATTTTGTTTTATTGGTTGATGTTCACATGAAGTAACAACAAATTCATCATGGACTCAGATGTATTTTAATTTTTTACACTTTTTAGCAGGAAGGCCAAAATACTGCATTTCTTTTTTTCGATATCTTATCAATTTTATTATGTATCGAGATAATTTTAATCTCCTGGCTTTTTTAAGTATTCATATAAGTACTCAACACTTCTAACTCTGACTTACACATGCATTTGAGAAAATGTTTTCGTTGTTTGCTTCGACACCATGTTAATTATCACTATAATCATTATTTATTGTTTATTAGGCACCAACAATTTTTACAAGCAATTAATGCAGAATTTTTAAAGTAATTTATTGTCACTAAATATCGAGCCACTCCTATATTATATTGATGAAATAATATTTGGCCATAAATTTAAACCTTGAGCCAATTCTACCAATCAAATTCAAACTCAGTCCTCAAAAATTAGCGAGTGGTTTGTAAGTTAATATTTAAAATATGCTTTTAAAATAATTTGATAATGATATTTCTTCAACAAATTGATGAAACTGTATTTTTTTTTTAATTTTCAATATGATATAACTTTTGAATAGGTCAACCAATTTTCATGCGATTAATAGCAATCGAAGCGGTTTTGCAAGTCCTGTAATAATTTGTAAACAAAAATTGATCAGATAAAAGGTTACGAACTTTTTTAAAAAAATCAAATTTATAGATTTTTGAAAAAAAACATTTTTTTTATTTTTTTTCGTTCATGATATCTGACGAACGAATCGACTGATTTTGTCCAGACAACCGGCGACCAACGTGTTCTTTTGATGTTAGGAGCTGATTAGTTTTTGGGATCGATCGGTGAAGCCGTTTAAAAGTTATACCAAAAAAAACCACAATTGAAAAATAGTTTTTCGTAGTTTTTTTTGAGATATCTTGGAATCTACTGGTGAGAATCAGTTCAAATTTTCAGGAAATATATTGTAAGTTTGATGGAACTCATTGAAATACCAAAGTTTGGTTCTGATCGGTGCGCATACGCAGACGCACACGCGCACGCACACGCAGACGCACACGCGCACGCACACACACACACACACTCAAACACACACACACACACACACACACAGAGACAAACACACGCATACATAAATACAGACATAGTGACACCTTCGCGGGGACCGTTAAAATAGCTTTTAAGGAGCTCAAAATGTTGAGATCTAATGAAAACTCGATTTTGGAAAAACAGTGTAATACCATTAACTTCCCGATTTTAAAAATTTTCAATTTTCTTAGTGGGAAGTTGCTTAAAATGCTTAGAAATTCACCAATTACTTTGGAGCAGCTAAAGTGTAACATAGTCTTTGAAACACTCACTAAAAAATTATAAGCTCCATCATTTTCACACGCATTTAAATTAAAACTGAGAATGTGTCTATAGAATAAAAGAAAGAGTAGAAAAATGTAACAATTTATTTTATCATTCGATGAAATGTTAAATAAATTATTAACCTATGTTAATTTTAATCTGCATACTTACTTGATTCAGTAACTGAAACCATTATAGAATATTGCAAATCCTTAAAATTGTTATATTATAAAAAATCCCATTATAATTTTTTTCTATCAGATCATTAATTTATGCAAATATGTATTCGGAACCTTCACAAAAATAGTAATTTATGAGTAATATATTAGTTTAATATCTATTATATTGTAAATAAATTAAAAGATTTAATTTTTAAATACAAAAATGGAGTCATAAACATAAACTGTTATCTACTACAATCATAAATCTTTGAATGCTAGACTATTTTTTGTTGATAATTTTGTTGACCTTATCATTAAGATTAGGTAAACATAACTATTTCATTCTATATTTATATTTAAATAAATAAAATAGACGTAATATTTTAATTTCTTGAAAATTAGATTAAAATGTAAAATTATATAAAAAACACGATATTATAGTAAAAAGAAGGATATTATTTTTTCGTATAGAAAGTATGGGATTTGCTTTCAAGATTGCGTGACTTGGCACTTGCGCAATAATATTTAAAGTATAATAAAAGTATAAATTAATTCTGAATAAATTTAAATAAAAAAATAAAGATAACCCAAGAAATAATTTTATTGGTCTATTAAACAATAAAAAAAATCTGTTACTATTATTACTTAAATTAAGTCGAAAAATCGAACTTAAGAAATAATTTGCCATCTTAAAAAAATACTTAATTTTATTAGAAATAAACAGTAATCGAACAAATAAAATTTTTGTACAAACATTTATGAAGAAACAAAGGACAGATTATTAGTTTGAATCGAAATTATGAAACCAATGTTTTGGTGTCACATTCGTGAAAAATTTCTTATGTAGATTGAATACATATAGTTAGTTAAATAAAATAATAAGGTAATAACATGTAAAAATTGTCAAAAATATATAAAAATGTTGTTATTTTTATATAATTTATGGCATGACTGAATCAATATAGCGTTTTTTTTCTCGCTCAGACCATAACCATTTTTTGTTTGCCGCGTATGTGAGAGACAAAATAAGTTCGGTTATGAGAAAATAGCATTTCAACCTTAAATACTTGAAATTATAGTTTCTAAAAGTGCATCTTGCTTTAACTAAATGTTATATAATATACGTCAAAAGATGTTTTTTTAATAGTAAGTAAACTTTTACTTTATTTTTATTAACCACATAAATTGAGTAACAGAATAAAATTTTCGTTAAAAATTTTTATTTCGTTTGTATTCATTATGTTTTTGCAGAAAGGACGAAATTAAGGTTAAAATGTATCCGTGGACAATATGTGTATTAAGTATGTAATTATTATTATACATGTAATATTTTTTATGCTGTCTATGGTACAATAATGTATACAATACAACGCTTGAAACTCTAGCTCTTATAATTGCCTGCGAATTATGCAATGCGCAGGTTTAACGCCGAGGAGCGTTACACGATATTCTTTTCCTTCAGGTTCCTATTTTTCACCATTGCGACGTTTTCATGATTAATTTAACAGCGCAAGATTCGTGCCTTGTATTTATACTCAATAGAACTTATTTGAAATATTTCTAATAATATCAATTTTGTTATAATTATATAGTTATTTTAACTAAACTATTTGAAATATATTTTCAATTACTGAATGTCTCTGCCTGCTTACCTCAGTTTTATTTTTTGTTTATTTAGTGACTTAAAAATCGATTTAAACGCTACGATTAATCGAAACGATGTAAATCATAGTAGTCATGATTGCTATGCGCTATGGCTGCCTTACTGTAGTGAAACAGCTGATGTGCGTCGTTTGGTATTTGTAGTTTTTGTTGATTTAACACTCGAAATTCTCTAATGTGTCCATATTTCGCAAACCACTGTAAGTTGAGATAACGGTGCGTATTTATATTCATAAGAAATGCACATATAATTAAGCGCCTTTTCCAATTATCATTATGTGGATTTCAGATGTCACTGACCATACAGCAAATAATCTTAGACGCTAAACGGCTAGCTGGTCGTCTCAAGGAAAGAGAAACAGAAGCGGATGCTTTGCTAACAGAAACCCAAAGTGCTTACCGCCAAATTCATACAATGAAACAAGTATGTATTTTACATTGGTAAAAAATCCGAATTTCAATGACGTTTATTCCATATGTTTTAATTTCATTAGAGAAGTAACTGCTGCCTGTGATTCCATGTGTACTGCTGTTCAAATAGCAATCCTAAAAATTGTTTCGAAGTTTCTAATAGTTATTTATGTAAAAAGTATATGTAACATTAGGTATAAGTTTCTGATTTAATACATAACATTTGACCTAAAATATGTATCATTCTTAAAACATATGTATTTAATTTTTCACATTTACTTTTATAAACGTTTATCATGTTACATAGTATATGTATAAAAAAATAGATATTGTAAATAATTGCCATGTTTTTAAAGTTGTTCAAATCTTCTGCTTTCATATTTTTTTAATCATTTTTCAAAAGCATTAACTTTAATTACAATCTAAAACATACCATTTCAATCAGCAATAAATTTATTATTTTGCCTCAGGTGAAGGTGATGATAGATGTAATTGTGAAGAAAAAGATGTTTACTCTAAAGAAAAATCTTCACAATTATATCTATCTTAATTTAATTATCAAAATTTTGAATTTTTTCGCAGTATAAATATATTAATTTATCAAAAGAAACCTTTGACCATCGTCATTAGTCTCCATAAATTTTGGAAATACTAACAAATGATAATTTTGGAAAGTTGTTCCTTTTACTTTTTTTTTTAATCTGTTCCTAATATAAACCATTTGTAATTTGTAAAAAAAAAAACTTTTGTTTAATAGTAAATTGTCTAAATAGATGCTAAGTACTTGTCATGAAATGTGCTTTATGCTTTACATAATTTAAACATGGAAAGCAGGGTCCATTACATAATAAGAAGACAATGCAAAACCGTAAACAAACATGTTCGTTTTTCTATGCTAGTATATTACAAATGTGGACAAAATGCAAGATTGAACAAGTTATGGACATTTTTCTAATAATTACACTTATGATTAGTGTTCTGTATTCCAAATTTATTTTTAACAGTGAGTATTCAAAAACTATGCATTTGTGATGAGGGGAATATGGTTCATTTGCAATTGTTTGGCTGAAAATGACTATTTTGGCCCTTTTTTATATTGGGTAGGACAATAACATAAATATAATTTTTTTACATATTAATTGAAAATTATAAATACAGTATAAACTTTATATAATGACACTGAAGGGACTGTGCATTTTATGGTATTGTAGAGAGTTGTCGTTAAATGGATAGAAGGAAAATCAGAATTAGAAAACGAAAATCCAAAGCATCTGACGACATCACTTATCTTCTCTCTCATTTTTATTGTGCATATCAGTAAAACTTTCTCATCAATACATAGTGATTTTCTTTTACTAGCCATGTTTACAGTTTGATAGTTTGTGAGCAACTAAGAATATGATAATGTATAGAAAATCCATGACTCTTGCTTGTTAGTCACGGTCAACAAGTCTATAAGTGCTAGAAATCCCAATTTGTGAACAAAAGAATGAATTTCTTAGAAAGTTCGGTATGCATGATGCTGACAGTCGAGTTTATTACAGGCTACGATAATAAAGCGACAAAAGAATGTACACAGCTGTGCAGTTTTTACTAATTTTGGCAACTTAAAGGTACTTTTTATTACTTAATTGTTGTTCGTAATTGAGAGTGTGTGTAATGCTATATAGTGTATCATTGTATTGAAGGCAAGCTAAACCAACTAAAGCCAAGTGATTTCGACGTTTTAGGAAGTTTGTTGTTAAATCGAGTGACGTTACATGGAGTTTACACTGTATTTATAATGATTTGCTTGAAGAATTGACTTATTCATTCATTCATATGTACAATTTTAATTTAATATTCACATAATAACATATTCTATATTTATTATCATATAAAAACATATTTTATAGAAAAACTATTTATACTTACAACACCAACATAACAGAAATACTGGTTATAAAACTAGTGCTAAAGTTTAAAATTTGAAAATTTTACTGTAGCTATAAATTTAAATAAAATCATGTCATTAAGAATAAAATAGGTATTGTATATTATCATACATGTTTTTTTAGTATAAAGAAGAGGTTGATACATTAAATGAGGCATCACGTGAGCGTCCCCGTGGAGCACTTATTGCTAGTATTGAGAGGGAATCCCGTTTGATGAGGGATGTGCAAAGAGAAAATGGGGAACTCAGAGCTGCTTTGGAGGATCATCGACGCGCCTTGGAGCTTATCATGTCTAAATATAGACAACACACTGAAAAAAGAATATGGGAATCAAGAATAGATTTTGCAGCTGCCATTAATGAAAAACAACAGGAGGTCAGTTTAATCTGTATTATCAAATAGAGAAAATTGTAACTATTCCCAAGTGCTTCAGTGTGTTTTTGTCAGTTTTAATGAAAATTCTCTTGTTTTCTTCTTTTGAGAATCAATTAAAGTGTGTTTCATGGTTGTTGCCATAAAGCTGTTGCTTAACAGTCGCTTGCATGGCAAGACTTGTATATGCGTTTGCCATGCAAGCGATTGCATAGTAAACAACTGCTATGCGGCAGTTTTACATGAGTAGCAATTTGTATCGTTTATCTTTCAATGGTAACATAATACTTAGCTCATTCTATGTTTTTATCTCTGCCCATGAAATATACTTTAGATAAAATTTTAATATAACTTGAGTAAAATCACAAACCAAAACTATAAATATATGAAATTTTGGAAGTAGTAAATTCAAATATGTATTTATAGGACTATGAAAAGCTGTAACATTGTATAGCAATATGAGAACAATAAAATATAGACAAATATAATGCACAAAAAATAATGGCATGCACGATACATGAGAAATTCATGGACAATGGTTCTTAATTATTATGACCTCTGAAAAATATTATATTATTTAGAATATGGTTATTTTTAATATCTTATTTTATCATGATATGCATTCTTGACTTTAATTAGTTTATTTAAATAATAATCAATTTACAAATAATATAGTTGGTGCAACTGGACAACAAATGTCAATAAAAAGAGACAAAATCATCAAAAGAGATGTTTTACAATTGTACGGAGCTCTGGCCTACATCTTATGCATAATTAATTTAAAAACACCATTAATAAACTATTATTTTGGCATATTTTAGGTTAGTTTTTTTTACAAATCTAATGAATACATAGCTATAGATAATACATAATTTAAAAAATAAAGATGGTGTTAATGACAGTACATATACACAAGCGAGCATGTCCGGCGGACATAGGGATAGAGTCATTCGACAGAAAAGAAGATAACAGTGCATTATTTTATTTGTATGGCTGTATCCTCTTCTATCTGCCGGACATACTGAACTATGAATATATTTTATGTAGATTGATGCATATTGAAATTTCAAGGATCGTTCGAAAATCATAAGTATAAACTTGCATACTCAACAATCTAAAAATATATATACATATAGATCTGTGTTTATAAGTACTTTTATATTTTTAACTTATAAACTAATCTGGGATGATAAGGTTTTTCTATTACTATTTTGTTATTAAGTTAACTCTTATGGAACTTTAGTTTGTAATTGATAGTTAATAACAGACAGAATAATATACTATTAAATAATGCTTTTGTACAAAAAAATACTTCAAATATGGCAATTTTATTATTTATTCAATGATCTGTACAAAGTGTAGATCTTCTTTGCTGGAAATCAACGATTTTTAATGTATTTGACTTATGACAATTAAATGTTTTAAATACTTTCTCAAATATGATATGCCTTCATCACATGACAAGTTGTCAAAGATACAAACAGAAATGAAAAATAAATGATAGAATAAATAATAAATATTGTAGGATCAGAATTTTCTTTCTAAATGGAAGGAAATGATATGCCGGGTTGTTGGCTTCATTCTATCAGAAAGATAATATAAATCTGTAAACAGTTATAAATATGTGAATCCAAGGTTTCTCTGGCTCTATGTTGAAATTGGACTGACAGATTGTTATTTTAGGTGCTTATGCCCTAGATATGTCCAAACTACCCGAGGAGTGAGAGGAAATTTTATCTGATGTGAGAGACATAGTAACGAAATGTTATAATTAAATGTTTTAAATACTTTCTCAAATATGATATGCCTTCATCACATGACAAGTTGTCAAAGATACAAACAGAAATGAAAAATAAATGATAGAATAAATAATAAATATTGTAGGATCAGAATTTTCTTTGTAAATGGAAGGAAATGAGATGCCGGGTTGTTGGCTTCATTCTATCAGAAAGATAATATAAATCTGTAACCAGTTATAAATATGTGAATCCAAGGTTTCCCTGGCTCTATGTTGAAATTGGACTGACAGATTGTTATTTTAGGTGCTTATGCCCTAGATATGTCAAAACTACCCGAGGAGTGAGAGGAAATTTTATCTGATGTGAGAGACATAGTAATGAAATGTTATAGAAATAAAAGGATCATCTTTGTAGGGGATTTTCATAACTTGGTGGCAGTACAGTGGAATGGATATGAAAAAGTTTCATTTTTTAGTATGGAGATGAGTGAATGACAATTATGATTACATTCTTACTATGGCAAGAGTTTAAATTATATGTGACAAACATTATATTTACCCACGGAAGGATACAATCTATGATGGGAAAGGAGAGGACAAAAGTATTTGCTTGAGAAGAAAAGTTGTGCACACAAGAGTGTACTATGCTACTTTGCTATGGTATCAATATTGGTATAGGCCTCTTCTTGGGGGTCTATCAAATTAAAGCTTTATGCCAGCATTAGCAACACCATGTGAAAATGGACAATTTGAAATATAACCCAAAAGATTGAACACCCAACAAAAAGAATGTGTGAAAAGAATAAAGAATGAAATACAAGAAGGCTATGACAAGAGATTTTTTGATAACTTCCAGGAAAACTAATATGCTAAAAAAGGTCTGAAATAATTTCAAACATTGTATGTAAATGTGATTACAGATGATAATGGAATGGATGTTTATTGAATGAAGAGAATCATATTAAAAAAGTGATGAAGGGCATTGGAAGAATTATTTTGAAAGTATTTTAGCATAACACAGTTGTAAAAATTTCAGATGACAATGTTACTGCAATTGAATAAATGAATGATGATGAAAATTTCAATGAAATTACTAAGGATGAAATTATTAAAGCACTATAAAAGATCATGGCAGATTTGGACAAATTACTGCTTTTAACTCTCCTCAGCATCATTGGGGAACTGTATGCAAAAATTATTATTGAAAGGGTGGCATATGAGATTCAAAGTAATATCTGGGATATACAACCAAAATTTCGAAAAAGGGACAGGGTGTATAGATCAATTTCTTCCCTATGAAATTGCAGAAAAATTTTTACCAAAGGCTAAAAGATCTTTTACATTTTCATCGATTTAGAGAAAGTTTATGTTTGAGTAAAAAGGAAAGATCTATGCCCAATTCTTTCCTTGCAAGGTGATATTAGCAGATTAATATGAGCATTGTAATCTCTATACAAAGGCTCCAGTACCTGTGACAAAATAAATGGGACATACATTGACTAGTTTTACATTTTAAAGGTGTCAGACAGGGATGTGTAGTTTCACCATGGCTATTCAACCTATTCATGGATAGCTGTCTGTATGATTTCAAAAAGTAGTGGGTGTAACTAAGAATGGATTAGCTGTCTGTCAAATGCCTCTTGTATGCCAAGGATCAAGAAATCCTTGTGTCATCGGCATGTGAACTGTAGCTAGTAATTAAAATGAACGATTCTGTTATGAAAAGGGATATAAAAAGAAATGTCGACAATACTAAGATTATCATGTTTTAAAGAAGTGAAAGTATGATGGAATGTGATATATTTGGTTGAGGAAAAGGTTTTTTCACATTTTATAAGTAATAAGTTGCAGTAAAATCTCTTTGGGTGTGCTCTTTATATCGGGCTAATTTTGATACTACTAAAGAGATGATATTTAAAAAAAAAAGGAAAATAGAAAGTAAAAATGGTGTCCCGCCATTTTTCTATCTACCAAAATAAGTGAATCTAATGTAGAAATTTGATACATTTTAAAGTTTTATTATAAAAAAATAAAAAATGCAACATAAGCTAAGAAAAAAAGTTTGTAATGTTTATGGATTTAATGCAGTGTTGGTAAAAGTAGCACAAAATTAGTTCAAAAAACAGTCCATAATTTTTCATGTCAGAGATGAACCGTGCTCTAGTCGACCTTTTACAATTAAAGTGACTGCCATTTTGGTAAAAATACAGCAAGATCGGCGTATTAGTTTATAAGACATAACTGAAGAGCTGAAGATTGATCATAAAACAATTTTGACCCATTTGAAAAAAAGCTGGATATACAAAAAAGCTTGATACTTGGGCTCCACATAAGCTCACTGACAGAAATCTAATAAATAATGTACTCATTTGCGATTCTCTATTGAAACATAATGAAACTGAACGGTTTTTGAAAAGTTTGATGACTAGTGATGAAATGATGGTGTTTACCTACGACAAGAATGTGCGAAAATCATAGATAAAAAGTAAGTAAGCTCCATAGACTATAACGAAACCCGGATTAATTCGCTATAAGTTGATGCTGTGTATGGTGGGATTGAAAAGGCATTATTCCTTTTGCTGCCAAGAAAAACCATCAATTTGGATCTCTACTGCCAACTGCTGATGAGACTCAAGCTAGTAAAAAACGTCTCGAATTGATCAAAAGATAGGGTTTGGTTTTTCACAGGGATAATGCAACACCAACAAATCTTTAGCCACTCAGTAAATATTGAGAGAGTCTGGCTGGGAAGTGTTAAACGTGAAATGCATCCACTATATATCCCTGACCTCGCACCCTTAGATTTTCATCTATTTTGGTCTCTTCAGAAGTCTTTAGGCAGTATTAGATTAACATCAAGAGAGAACTCTCAAAACTATTTGTTGCAATTTTTAATCAACATTTCTTAAAATTTCTATAGCAATGGGATTATGTCACACCTGTGACCTAATCCCATTGCTATAGGTCACAGTTGTGACATAATCCCATTACGGTAGAAATTTTAATGGCAATGGCCTACAAAATGGCATATATAATAATTAAATAATATATACTATACAATAATTAAATAAAATATGAAGAAAAATTATCTTGAATTTGTTTATAAAAGACTAAAATACCTTAATCTTATATGTATAGAAGTGAAAGAGTTTGTATACTCTGGTAGATTGACAGCAAGATGTTGAAAGAAACGTAAAAGTGAGAAATAATTGAATGGGGCTTTGCTTGCTATTATGAATAATCATTCACGTACACTTATTACTTCCATCAATTTGCTCCTAAAAGATCACCAATACACTGGTGACTCCTTTAGGGTTGCGAGTATCCATGGGCACTTTCTGCAAAAGTGCATTTGACTAGCCAGAATAGTTTTGATACATATGCTTATTATGGTAGATAAAGTTGGGTACGGTAGAAGAAAAATAAAAGTAGAATTAATGCTGTGGAGATGTATAATACTCGTATGTGTGGAGTGTTTTTGAAAGATAGATGTAGGAACTGTCATGTATGAAAGTGGTGTCCTTTGAAAGTAGATGTACTGACTAGTGTATAGTGTACGTAAATATTTTGCAATGATTTGGATACCTGGAAAAGACGAATGAAAGTAGACTGACAAAACAAATCTGTAGAGCGAATGTGTGTGTGATGGAAAGGAAAGGTATTGTGAAAAATTTCAAACAGTTAGTAATAATTACATTTGTGTTTCAATGAATATTTACAGTATTTTGTTTCTTTTGTTTATCCACTCTTGTCTCTTATCCAAAAGGGGTAGTCAAAGACTAGATTTTCAAATGGTATGATCTTTGCATATTTCTCTTGCTTCACCGACATCCATTAATCCTTTCATTGCAACTTTGTTGCTTTCGACTACTTGAAATTTGGGTCCTATCTAATGTGCCACCAATTTGGTCTCCATAGGATTTTCTAGGGCGACCTTTGTTAACCTTTCTATCACACACATTTGCTCATAAATTTGTTTTGTCAGTCTACTTTTATTCATCCTCTCCAGATCGCTAACTCATTGCAACTCTAGTTATTGCATCTTCTTTCAACAGTGATGCAAACAATTAACCACAATCACCTTTCTCTCTATAAGGAATGTTGAAGATGGATGCCGCATACATTGATAGATGAGTAGAAAGACTATCGGGTTGATTGGTGCCGATGTATGATAGATAAATTAAACATAGGCGAGGAAAAAAAATGTACATGATATTTGGACGAAACATAGCTGTACAACTATGACCCCGAAACAAAGCCATATTAGACCTTAAGATACTTTGAAAATGAAAAAGTAAAACACAGAAAAAATGGGCGCCATATTATTTTGTAAGGTCGGTCATATTGCTACTTTAGTGGTGACGGTTTGTGCCAGAGTAGTATTATCAACTTGGTGTTACAAGCAACCTGAAGTCACATATCTGATAACTTCTTTGGTGCCACGACAACCCTCGCCGCTTACGAACACTTGATTTTATTAATAAAAAAAAAATGTGCCTATTTTACCTCACCCATCATATTCCATTGACTTAGCACCATGCTATTTATACTTGTTTCCCAATACCAAGGAAAATTTGAAAGACAAGAAATATGAGAGTAAGGAAGATACACTTGCCTATAATTTCTTAATTTCTGAAGCATCCGAAAAAGAATGGTTAGAGGTATTTCCCAAATGATATAAACGCATGGTTTATTATATATTGAAATGCAAAAGTATGTACATGCTCAGGGTACTTGGAAAAAATAGATATTAGTAATAAATAATAAATATTGTCATTTTTGAGTATCTAGTTTTTGTTTTTTTTTTTGGCATACCCTTCATTATTTACATATTCTTCTAATAGCTTTTTTTTATGTTCATTGAAAGTTTCATGTAACTACAGTAAGATAAGATTTTATAAGATAATAGTAATTGCAGATAGACTTTAATTGCAAGCACTTGATTTTTATTTGATGATTTTGGATATTCATGTTATATAAAAGCTTTATCAATTTTACACAGCTTATTCGTCAACAAGCTGAAAGAATCAATGAAATGACAAGTATTATGTACAAAGCTATCAATATGGATGAAAATGGAGACAACAGGAAAGCAGAAGAACTTTATCACAAACTGATCACTGAAAATAAGGTTTGTTATTTTTACTATCTTAAGACAGTGTTCCTATTATTTGATTTTATTTAGAATTTATTTAGAAATGGAAATAATTTATATAAAATTTTTGATACTGTCCTCAACATGTGGTAGGCAGAGATACATAGATGTGTACCAAATGTACCCACACTTGGTAAATATTGCAAGCTTGTCATTGTTTACAGATTTCACACAACTGGAGTAGAAAAAATAATTTGAGATTGTAATTTGTTCCTATTTGTGTATAGGGTCTGCGTGAGATGCTGGGACTGTCAAGGCGGTATGGATCAGACCACGAATCCAGTCCACCGACTGAAGATAAAGATGTGCAGACGGACGGGCCGCCGTTGCCGGCCGCGTGACGGCCCCCGCTAGGCTCGAGTCCATGCCGTCTCTGAGCGCCTGCCTCTAGGAGTTAGGCATCACACAACCCCACTGTCGGCATGTTTCAGTCTATGGACTGCTGAACTTCAATACTCATTAAAAATATGATACAGATTAAGATTTTTTTGTTCATGTCGCTATATTTCTGAATTATATTTCAGGTGTCACTTAAAAACAATATAAAATCATGTAAACATTCCCATCAATTTGTAAAAAAATCTTAAATGATGATTCAAAAATTTTTAATGATTGTGGCAATAGTTTTCTGTAATAAGTACTAAGATTCAATAATATTTGGTCTTTATTTTGAACAATAAAGTTAAATTTGAAGTTTTGATCAATACATTCTTGATATTATTTATGTATAACCCCTTGTAACATGCCTTACTGAATGATTCAAATGGAAGCTATATGGTTTGAATAATTCCTGTATTGACATCAGTTATCTGCTATTTCATTAAATTACTTATCATTTGTTGGACATAGATATTTGAGTAGGAAAATGCTTGCGTTATCCAGTTCAGCTGAAGAAGTGCATAAAGTTTAGATATTTCTAATTCTGGTTGTAGAATGTGTTCATCTATGTATAAGGCATTAATTTCATACGTATTTGAATCTCTTTAAAATGAAGAAAACTAGGAAATTGTTATAGCAATAAATAAAAAAAACTGATAAAAAAAAGAAAATGTCATTGGATAAATTATGAATAAAAAAAATTTGGCCACTACCAATTGTCTTTGTCAGCAAAGAATTTCTCATAGAGAATGCATGGTCTGAAACTTGAATTACATGCAGATATTAACTATACATACACATAGCTGTGTATTAGCGATTGTTAAAGTGGAAAAAGCTTCATGTATTTTAAAAGTAATTTTGTTCATGTTCACGTAGGTTTTTTGGTGAAAAGTTGTTTTTAATGACATTCTGCTCAAAAATATTACAATATCTTTACATATAACATTAATATGCCTTATTATTGTTATTAATTACATTTAATTATATGAAAAATACCTGAATTCCAGTGATTTATGAAAATCTTCCTGCTGTAAAAAGTAATTTACAAAGGATCTTAATAAAAATTATATGTTACTTTATTATTAATAAAACCCTTAAAAATTTTAATCATTTAATTGATTCAAATCTGTAGAAATTACTAACAAATTGTCACTTATGTTACTATTCTGTTCATTTTAAGTCACTGAGAATTTTATAGTCGCTTCAGTAGCTTGTATTGAAATAGGTTGGTAATTTGAGTCCAAAATCATTATTCAAGATTCAATATATACTAGTAAGTGTGATTCCACAATTTATTTTAAATTACTAGACACAAAAAGAAATGTTTTTGAATTACAATTATATTACAATTTGATTTGTATTGTAGATGAATATAACAATTTTTATCATGTATAGAATTTGATGGTTTTCAGAAAATCCTTATAGAGACAAATGAAACATGCCGACTGTAGAATGGTGTGTGTAGTTCAGGCAATAGTTTCCGTTCCAATTTACATGTATTTTTACTGCTACTTACAGATTTATTAATTAATGGTCTTTTGATGAAACAAATCATATTCAGTGACGTTTGACTCGAGTGTATTCCAAACAATAGTGAGTAGACAAACAGTCACGGAATCTACAGAATTATATGAATCATGAAAAATTGGATTCGGACGTTTTTCTTGCATATTTAGATTAAATAAATAAATAATTCATTAAGGCAAAAAATGCTCATTTTTGAAGACAATCGGTGAGTAGCTCTAAAAATTGTTTCAGATGTAATAAACAATTTTCCTTATAGTAAATTCGTAGATAACATTTATCAATAATGTTGACTACTATTGTTATTTGAAATGTCTTTAAATTCTTCATTGATCGTTCTTTATAATGTTGAAAATGTCAAAGCTATTATTGATTATTACCGTTATTTTAAGTCGCATGGCAGTGGTAACTGCTAGGCTAGCAAACTACTGACATTCAACTCGTGTGGAGTAAACTCATGCTAGTCACATTTACAATACCACTTGTGTTGTCTCATCTCACCTTTTTTAGTACAAAATGTTTTGCATCGTACCCTATAACTTATCATAAAGTAGTATTTTTTAGTGAAATGCTCACTATGAGATTAACATATTGTGTATAAATGTATGAATATGCTATTGCGGAATAATTGATCATTTGAAGCTTGAAACAATATGAAATTAGCAATCATTAGGATTTATGGCCTTACTGCAAATTATAAAGCTGAACTAAAAATCGATGCTCGTGTGTGAATTGAAGGTTGTAGCGCTTAAATAGTGTCACTTAGTAGGCTATCGGACGTTCAAAATTTCGATAATTGTGTCATAATATTCGGGATTGTTGAAATTGAGTCGAAAGTTTTTATATTGTACTATGTGTATACATAAAAGGGCATAATAATACTCTTAAACACTCAAAAGTTTGTTGTAATAAAAATAACATTTATTTGCAGCTTGCATATATTACTTCCCTAAAAAAACATAAACTGGAATGAGAAGTATGTTTACAGATGAAGATATGACTGTATTTATAAGTTATGTTCTTAAATGTTCAATTATGTTTTATGGTTTTTATTTATTACTTATCAAAACTTGTGGAGTAATGGAAGTTGCGGACAAGGATAGTGTGGAATGTTTATATTACATCATAAAGGCATTACTCTACAACTAATTCTTGGCGCCTCTCCCGACACAATGGACAATAAATACAGTAAAAAATACATAAATGAACAGTGATCTTCTAAAATGTAAACAGTGGACACAAACAGTGCTACAAAAAGATAAAACACCTGTGAAATTATGGTCGGAAGTGCCTAGAATTAGCTGCCGAGTAATACTTATTTGTAGTGTTTTTATCATGTTTATGAAATTGAATTGCTCTCTCCTGTCAGAAAAGAATAAATATTTACTTATTTTGTGGTTCTCAATAACCATACAAATTTTGGTAACAGACATTGATAAGAAGAGGTATGATAAATGTCAAAGTTATAGATAATATTTTTCTGTAATTTGTTATAACAGGAATCAGGCAGAGTTAGTCTTAGGTTTTGAAATTGGTGAAGATATTTTAACTCTTTGTAGTAATTATTATTGAATGTGTAAATCAATTGAACTATTACACCCAGCTTTGGATGTTAGAACATTGTAAACAGTTGTAGTATTAAAAGTAATTTATAGATAAAGATCAATATTGAAGTTTCAAATTAATGAGAATTAGGTATTGTATTTTATAAAATAATGTTAATTGCAATTTATGGTTTGTGTGTTACCTTATCTTGATATATATTAAGGAAATGTTTTTTTTTTTCTTTTTTGTAATCAGATAATATTTGTATGATTTTGGCACTAATACTTTGTATGATTATTTCTAAATTAGTTTGGAGTGTAAGATTTTATCATTTTAATATTGGAATTTATATTTTTAATTGCTATTTAATTAATAAGTATGTAATTAGTGATGCTTGGGAACCTTTAACTTATGTCATGACAAACATTTTTATTTAAATTAATTACAAATAATATATTTTAAAATCTATTACATGAAAATTATAAATTGAATATTATAGCATTTTCTTTATTTTGTACATCTAAGAATTTCGTTTAAAGTGCTCAACTTTTAAGTAACTTTCCTATTCTTGCACATCAAATTAAAGAAAATTGTTAGTATGTAAATTTCCATTTGAATTTCAAAATTGCAATTTCATATTGTTTGTAAAACTAGCTTTGTACTGTTCATTTTCTTATATCAAATTTGATGTAGAAACGTTTTAAATTATTGATCACTTTTAATTATTTTCTGATTTAATTATATTTTATCTAAAATATAATTAAATCAGAAAATAATTGTGGTCAAAAATATGCCATATTTAATGATTCTGATTAATTTTCACTAAATGATTCTACTAAAGTAGAAATTAAACACTGCAACATTTGTGATTAATAATAATATGCATATTGAGAGAAATCTTGAACAAATATTAGTGTATATATTATTGGTAATTAAAAAAAACATGCAAGTTAATTTCAAATTGATTTGGAGGTATAATTATGGGGAGTTGCACCAAAAGAATAATCACCATTCATTAACTTTAACCATAAGATTTGACAGATTGTCCATATATTATCTGCATCTTATGTTTGATTTTAAAATTTGGTTTGGTATTTTGGCGCAACTCGTCATTAGAGAATTGTGTTACGAATTGCAGATAACAGATTTTTTTCTAGAAATAGCGCCAAAATAAACGTTTTTAATGTCCTGGTCTCATTAAGAAGTTATATAGATACATACTTATAAACATATTTTGATAAAATATTTAATGTGGTGTGGCATAACATTAAAATTATTAAAATGTTTTATAGGCACTCACTTTGAAAGCATTTTTCTATGTGTATTTTAAATAAAAATGTATGTCTGGTTTGATTTTTGGGGGCCTCAGGTACATAACTACATGTAACTTTTGACATAATTTTATTTAACATTAAATATTGTAACAATTATCAATAAATTTAATATGTACATTATCATCATAAACATGTTGACAAAATGGTACATTTTTATGTCTTCAGTATTCTGGTTATTAAAGATGTATTAATTTAGTCATATATATATACACACAGTGAATTGCACCAAAGGATATAAATGCTAACTGTAAAATTAAACATAAGATTTGGCAGATAAATGTATGGACAATCTGTCAATTGTTAGGGTAAAAGTTGATAATTGCATTGTTTCTTTTGGTGTAACCCTTCAGTATTGTTGAATATAGAGTGCAGTTCTCATTAAAATTAGTTAAAAATTCTTAAATCTTCTTATAAAGTATTTCATAACACAATCAAAAACTTGTTAAAATCTATTGTAAAGATAGTTTAAATTCTTTTAGCATGTTTGTATTTCTATTGATCTAAGTTCTTATTAGGACTGGGTTAATTATACACTATAAAAATAGGCGAAATACCATGAACAGTGGCAAGTAAACCAATAGGTTTAAGGAAATATGTATTAATGATGAAATCATTAGTATTTTTTTAAATAAAATACAGAGTATCCCAAAATAAACTGTTCTATAATATTTACAAATTATGCATTGTAACCGATTCATGAAGAAGTATTTCGACAACTAAACAACTTTCACATGTTTTTTGTGACAATTTAGACAAAATTTTTACTGAAAGCAATGAATAGGATACTAGAGTTTTCTGCTGTAGAATATTAGAACAAAGATGATAATAAATGTATCTTGAAAATGTATTGATAATAATAAAGTTACAGGATATGACTGTTAAGTTTTTATTTATTTTCCTGATAAAAGTTTGGGATTCGGCTTCATTTTATTTCAACAGAAAAATAAAATACTTTCATTAGTGAGGCTGAATATTTTACATAAAATAAATAAAGCAGTTAATACATTTATTACTCGCAAAATATTTTTTCCTTTACACATAATACTTGTTAGCTAATATAATTTCTCAAAACTTGAGGATCACTCATTTGAGGCAGTCTTTCTTATATTGTCTGAAGATTGTCAAAGTCTCTTGTTCTGAATATGTAAAACTCTTCATGGAATATTTGATTTTGGAAAAATAAAGAAATAATGCAAGGTTAAAACTGCAGGATGAGTCATGAGCTACACCTTTTTATTTGACTATGGGGTTATGAAGTTAGGGGACTATTTATGTATATTCATGTGTTTGTGTTGTTTCTAACTTATCATGTGTTTATCTGTTGTCATTGTTGTTTCTAAGCTACATACCATATTTGCACAAATGAGGTGTCAGCTGTGTCATGAGCATTATTAAGACATATTAAAATCAACATGGCGGATATGATTTGCATATCCGCCATACCATAATTAACAAGACGTATTTCGCAAGTGTATTTTGAGTTTAGTTTTAAATGAGAAATTTTAGAGATTCCAAATTCAAATATATTAGGCTTGGGGAATCTTTTTTTTTCATATTTTATAAGTAAAAGATTGTAGTAAAATCTCTGGTTGTGCTGTTTGTATCTGGCTAGTTTGGATATCATTAAATAGATGACATTTAAAAAAAAGAAAAAGTGAAAATGGTGTCTCGCTATTTTTATATTGTTTTACTGTCCACCAAAATTAGTGAATCTAATGTAGAAATTTGATACATTTTGAAGTTTTATTACAAAAAAGCGAAAAATGAAAAAAAATTGTGACGGTTATGGATCTGATCCAGTGTCGCTGAGAATAGGATAAAACTGGTTCAAGTGTTTTCAGTTTGGTAATTAAAAGAATGAACTTTGCTCTGGTTGATCTGTTATGAATAAAGTCGATACCATTTTGGAAAAAATAGAACAAGATTGGCATATTAGTTCTTATGACATAGCTGAAGAGTTATGGACTGATAACAAAATCATTTTGATCCATTTGAAAAAAATGGATATACAAAAAAGCTTGATATTTGAGTCTTAGACGAGATTTGAAAGAAAAGAAAGACTGATTACTGGTAATGAAAAATGAATTATCTACAAGAATGTGCGAAAAAGATCATGGTTAAAAGGCAAGCAAGCTCCACAGACTAGCGAAACCCAGATTGACTTGCTATAAGTTGATGCTATGTACGATGGGATTTAAAAACCATTATTAATTATCAGCTCTTACCGCCGAGCAAAACCATCAATTCGGATCTACTGCCAACAGCTGATGAGACTCAAGCTAGAAAAAACGTCTGGAATTTATCAAAAGAAAGGGTTTGGTTTTTCACCATGATAACGCTTGACTACAAACATCCTTAGCCACTCATAAATATTGAGAATTTGGTTGGGAAGTGCTAATGCATCCAACATATAGCCCTGACCTTGCACCCTCAGAGATTATCACCTGTTTTGGTTTCTTTAGAATTCTTTAGGTAGTGTTATATTAACATTATTAACATCAAGAGAGGACTGTCAAAACTCCTGGTTTCAGCTTTTTGATCCTTCTGATCAAAAAGCCGAGACCAGGAGTTTTGACTCCTGACCCAAAATTTCTACAGCAATGGGATTATATCATTACCTAGAAAATGGCAACAAGTTGTTCAACAAAATGGCATTTACGATATATTATAATTAAATGATGAAAAATTATCTTAAATTTGTATACAAAATATCAAAACCCTTTTTCCCAGAAGATATATAGAAAAATATCATTATTGTGTGACAGATTAAAATGTTTGAATATACTGATGGAATCTATTTATTTAGTTTTTATGAATCTAAAATGTCTATGATTATCTATAGGTCATCAAAAAGAGTGAAATAAAAATGAAAATTGGAAAACTCAAACCTAGTTATGGAATAAACCATTAAAATATATATATATATATATAGAAAATAGCAAGATCATTTATATATATAAATGATCTTGCTATTTCATTGAGAATTAAGTGATCTAAATACACTAATTTATGGCTTTACAGTCCAATTATCATTAATTCAATGAAACACTTATTATTTTCTTTAGTTGCTTATTACATAGTCAGGTTTTGGTTTTCTAATTTTAGTATAGAAATCCTGTTAAATTCAGAAGTTGCAAATGACTGCTTTATTGCCTATGTGATTCCTCGATAGTCTTTCAAACTTTGAGACTAGGCAAACAAATTGTAATGTACCACTTTGATTTACTATCTTTTATTGTTCAAATGGGATTGTGCAAATTGGACCCATCTAGGAGAAAAAAAAATGTAATGGGTAAAACCCATGCATTTCACTCACTTCCATGTTGTCTTTCAACATCTATTTACAAGACAGTTATCTTCTCTCTGGATCATAATAATAAATCTATGTCCCATCTCTTGTTATACTGTCACAAAAAAACAGCACATGTTTGTTTGTGACAGTATTTTAAAATTTTCTTGCATCAAATAACATTAGCCTTTTTTGTTCGAGGTGATTCATGAGAAATGTAGCAATTAAGTCAACATCACTTTCTCAGAGTGGATTCATACTAATCCCTAATAGGCTTTGAATATCCTCATAGGTGATATGTCAGTTTACTTCAGCTAACCATGTGGCTAACTGAAGAAAACTGTTCACATGGTTAACTAAAGAAAATGTGTTCACTGAGGAAACTATGTGGCCAGACATGTGTCTGGCCACATAGTTTCATCAGTAAACACAATTGATGGTTGACCTTCACCATTATAGAAATAAAAATCACTATGATTAAATTTATTATATCAACACTTCTCAATGCTCATGTGAAGTGTTTCCATCTGAAAACCTTTTTAGACTAGCAGTGTAACTCAAAGGGAACTTTGATGTAATAAAAAATTATTACCCTAAATGCTTTTAAGTTCATTCATTTTTACTATGACTGATTGATTTTGATTTGCAATAAAAAACAACTAACAAATAATAACCAGCCAAAAACAATTTTAATCATTATATATGTTTTAAAAACTACAAGAAATTCAACTATCAATGACTAACTATTGCAAAACCTTTTGTGTTTGTCAGAATTAATATTGGCTAAATGAACACATTATCAATTCAAAATTATGACAATGATTAATTGATTTCTACCATTTTAAATGAACATCAAATAGAGCAATTTTCAAATACAAATTCCGATATAACACAAACACAGTATAAATGACTCGATATTAAAACTGTATTTGAAAAGATTAATATATTATCAATTTTTACTCTTTTCTCCATTTGCTAGTGAAAATTTTCACCTGTGACAAAAACAATAAAGAATTCCAACAAATTCAATATAATAAATTATGGAAGATGCTAGAATTTGATCAGCAACTAATGACCATAAAATTAGTCCTTTGGCTTTTTAGCATACATACATGCCTAGATTATCCCATTTCCAACAAAACATAAAATTTCTGTCAGGTGTGCTAAAAACTTATGTCCCAAAAAAAAAAGATCAGAACATGCTCCACATTTTCTTAATGAAAATGAATAATGAAGTTGTTGAATACATACAAGATGTTGTCCCATGCTTTAAAATAAGAAGGTACGACAAATATGTCTCGGCAGTGAGGTCCTTAAAAAAGTGATACAATAATATTGTTATTATTAATGTAGTTAGATATTAAAAAATTACATTACATTAGTAATTTTGGGCAATGGTATAGAAAATGGCGGAAAAATGGCTTCAATTCATCATTATATCTTCAGTTCTATTGCTTTAGGATAATGTGAGACTTCACACTTGAAATCTCACATTATCCTATACAGTAGTTTTAAACTATGGTAATGAGAGTTGTTAGATATGAAAGATAACCTTTTCTATAAGATGTTCTAACTCAATGAGCTTCTATAAGAATATCTTATAGAAGCTCAAATTAATAGTTTTTCTTTAAACATGGTTAATGCTTTATAAAGAGAATTTTTCAGAGAATCAATAGAAAATGCCTTTCCAAAATTTATTCACACGTTTTCAATCATTTTATAATGTGTAAATACTATAAAATATGAATGATTAGTAGTTAACATGGCACATTCATAGGGCATGTGATATGTATCAGGACCTTGAATAAGTTCTCGCTGTTTCTTTTACAAAATAAAAGCTTTATTTAAATTGTAAGGAACAAAAACATTTCATTCAAAGTATTGCCCATCACTAGCGACCACTTTCTCCCATTTTTGTGGCAGTATATGAATTCCGCGTCAGAAAAACGACATGTCTTTTGAAGCTATCCAAGAATGGATCCATATTTTAGCTTCTTCATAAGAATGAAAGCATTGGTCAGCTAGGCCATGTGCCATCGAACAGAATAGATGAAAATCAGAAGGGGCTATGTCAGGTAAATATGGCGGGTTGGGTAGAACTTCCATTGATCCCCCATAATAGTCTCATTTGGTTTGAGCAGCTCATAATAAATTACACCCTACTGATCCCACTAAATAGAGAGAAGCTTCGAACCATGGATATTTATTTTTGCAGGCGATGTTGATGCATGGCCGGGCTTACACGACGATTTTCTACGCTTTGAATTATCATAGTGTATCTACTTTTCTTTTCATTGCCAGTCACGATGCGGTGCAAAAAACCTTTTCTGCTGTGGAAGCAGAAGTTCGCAAGTGAGAAAACGCCATTCGACATCTCTCGTCTTCAATTTATATGGCACCCAATGTCCTTGCTTCTGGATCATTCCTAAAACTTTTGAATGTTTTGAAACAGTTCACTCAACTACTTATGTTTTTCCAAGTTCTGTTAGCGTCTGACATCAGTTTTCATCGAGTAATTCCTCCAACTTTTGTCTTCAAATTTGTTCAGTGCATCAGAATGTTCTTTATCCTTAAGTTCAAAATCATTATTTTTGAAGCGTCAAAACCAGTCTCTGTATGTAGTATTCAACAAACCATTGTCACCATAAGTCTCAGCAAGAATTCTATGTGCTTCAGTTGCAGATTTCTTTTGAATAAAGTAGTGCAATAAAATTCCCCGTAAATACACTATTTGGCATAAAAGTAGACATTTTCAAAACTAAGAAAATTACTTTGTCTACACTAAAGTGAACTACCATACACTGAAATTTAAGGTTAGATACACTACTGTTTTGCATGTGTGTTACCATTCGAAACTCCATGAACGAGGTACTGCTACTGCCATCATTGAAGAAACAGCAAGAATTTATTCAAGGTCCCAATATATTACTTGTCATGTAATCAAAAGGAACAATTTGCTTGTGTTTTAACTATTGATTTAATTTATACCTGAAGTTTGAATCCTAAAGTGAGATTTAATGTTTAAACAACAATCACTAAAATATATTTACTATATGCAATATTAAAACATGTGGACATAAATACGAACCATGTAAAAGTATGATGATGTTCCTTGATGTGTTGAAATAAAAACTATTTACATTAAACAGTATATTTAGGACAATCTATAAACAGTATTTTTAGTTTTGATATTCAGTAAATACATATTGTAATTGAATGACTATGATTTTAATAGTAACTTAAGTTATTGTATTGTGACATATACTTAATAATGTATAAAAAAATCATGCCAATGTTTTTAACAAGTTTTACATTATTATTTTAAATTATTTTCCTTAATATGCCAAGTGAGACTTTAGTGGCATATTTCCATGTCTATGGATCATACTCTTGTTTGGGTATAATCTGATGGAAATTTAAAAGAGTGTTGTCCAATTGCTTGCATATTAGGAAGTAGGCCAGCATTAGGAATGATGTTCCATGACAATGTAAGAGTTACATTTTCATGGCCCCTGTAATATACAACAATAATCAATTAACAATAGAAATTATAAAAAAAAATAATTACACGATCTTTAACAATAAAAAGTATATAGACTTACTTCAAACCATTTCCATCATCCCAGAAGTAATATTTGGTATTCATATTTTTAAAGTCTAATACAGCATTTTCACCTCGGAGAATTATTTTGTCCCAAAGCACAACCTGATTCAGTTCGTTATTTGGTGTGACATATTCAGCAGTAAGGTACAAAAATAATTGCTTTACATTCCAGTTAAAAAGACTCGATAAGTTTGTTTTTAAATCAAATGTTAAAAAGCCTAAATCGTTCCGTTCTCTTAAAGTACCATAATCAGGAACATTTTTTCTGAAATATATTAAGTCGAGTAAAATTAGTGATAGTCAAATATTTTAAAAAGAAAAATGGGTAAGTTACTTACACTACAACTTTAACTGTGTTCATTTGTGCAGTAGTTCGATAATCTACTGTTAAAGTGGACAAAAAACATAGAAATGTTAAACATGCTAAAACGCTTAGAGTATAAGTGAGAATAGCATTCCCTCTAGTTAAAACTGAATACATTGTTTCTGCTAGTTTCGCTTTGTAACTGATTCAATTTTACAATAGGCTGTAACTCGAAATCCAATTAATTTCTTTGATATAATTTAAATAGGGAAAAAATGACATTTACAATAGACACGTCAACGTCACACATATACAAATGTCAATAACTATGGCACGACAATTCTAAGATTCCAGCACACCGCAATGCAAAAAATGCGTTCGAATATATTTAAATCAAGTCGGATTAAAATTTACTTAGTTTACAGATTCACTTTATTTATATTTTGTTTTAAAATATAAATAAAACTAATTTATGCGAACAATAACATTCCAACAATCAATACACATGTGAAATCAAAAGGGGAAGTAAGGTTAGAGTTTATTTTTATCGTTGTGTAAAATAAGGTTCGAAGTTAAAGGATTTGCATAGTTAATTCCAGTCTTTTGTATGTACCTAACATACGCAAACTATATTATTTAACAAAATCTTGATAGTTCTACAAAAATATAGAAGATGGCGCTATTTTACATACATTGCAAGTAATTGTAGTTGCTCGTATATAAAAAGTATTACTATTTTTTTTTGTATTTGAACTTTGACATAAAAAATATATCTGGCAAACGGTAATATCAATAACTATAAAAGAGCTTTAGAAAGTTATTGTTGCAAATTAAAAATACAGCTGTAAATCATTATTCTCATTCAATAGGGCGAGTTGTAAGAATCAATTTTGACAAAATGACCACTAATATAAAATTATGCAACATTTATAAAATATTGTGTGTCAACAGTAAATAAACAATATTTAGAGAGGTAAAAATTATAACCTGATATTGAAAGGTTACACAATTTGCCTTTAATGACAGATTGTATAATGAAAAGTAATCATTTTTTTTTATGACGGTGGTGACGTCACTAGTTATGAAATTAAGATCAAGTAAAATATCTAAATGAATAACTGTCAAACTAAATTCTTGGAATTCGATTTTAATTTAGTAATAGAGTTATATTTTATTGAAATAATGTAGCAAAACACTATTTTTTTCAACAATAGCCTTTATTCAAACATTAATAAATTTCTATAAGCTAGTCCATTGATAACTAATTTTTTGTTATGATGAAATATTTATTCGATGTATTGATTGTATACAACTGATAAAAAGAGACAAACGATCAGTCATCTAGTTATCTCTTTTGGATTGTTTACTTTGTACCTAATACTAACTTAAATTGAGTCTTTTAACGGTATTAATAATGTTTTTTTTTCATATTTAATAATTAGATGAATACCATACTTACTTTTTTAACTTCAATGTTAAAAAAAAACTTTTATGTTTTTTTTTCGACATAGTAACACGTTTGATTATTAAAATTGAATTGTTCATATTATTTCTTGAATATTAATAATTATTATGCTACAAAATGGTCGTACCATTTTGTAAGGGAAATATTTTAGTCTGTTTCATAATATGTGAAAATTCGTGAAAGGGATTGATCTTATTTGACATGTGTTCTTTATATTGTGGCAGTTTATGGACCACATTATTATGTAATTTCGTACAGGATGAAAGCTTAAACAAATATAATTATTTACATAAGTGACATAAATGTCTTAGTATCGATAGAATTAGCATATAAGTATATTAATTATAATAAAATATAGAAAATAAGGATTTGTTCATAAGAATATATTGAATTATAAACTTGAACGAGAGAAAAGTTAAACGTTATCCTATATTTATTTAGTTAATATTAATACCAAATTAAATTGTTGATGTCAGCTACAATTATAGCTGTGTGTGAAAGTTAAAATTTTATTTGTATTTAAAGAATAAGGAAAAAAATCTTCATTAGCCAATAATAACTATTTTTTTTCTTTTTATACATTTTCGTGTGTAATTTGTATACTTTTTTACAACGCCATTCGGAATTTTTATTTTATTAACCTGACAGCTTGTTATCCATGTATTTTCTGTGGTGTTTATTTCTAGTTTTGACGTAACAGATTGCGAGACATATTTTGATGCCTTATGTTCTGTCTTTAATGTATATATCAATCCATGTAATGTTAAGTTATTTAACAATGAGCTGCTAGCTGTTTTTTTACTGATCGTTGCCAGGTAACAAGAGTCTAGTTACCAAGTCGTAGGACATGAAAACGGCGGCAAATTAGAAAAATCTTAAGCAGACAACACTATTGTATGTTGAGTGCGTTTGGAAAAAACGACTTTGATAATTGATTTATTTATAAATATCAATAAAACATATATTGGTTATTTAAGAACTGCTTTTGTTCTTCTGTGGTGCGGGCTGTCCTTTGCCTTTCTACTGAAATTACTGACATAACAAATATACTAACAAATTATTAAAAATATAAACCTTAACTATTGACGTTTGTCAACAGTTTTCCATAGGTTCCGATGCAAAGTAAGAGGACAGCACTCAATGGAGCACTATTAAACTGCCATTAGTAGTTAGATAGTCGAAAAACATTTTGGAATCAATTCTTCGGTCTGGGTGCCATGCACTCCCAAATTTTTGCTTGAGCATATTCTACAAATTTCAATGACGTTTAAAATTGTTGAATACAAAACGTACTCTTTAACTGAAAATCGAAAATCTCTTCATGAGTATCGATTATAATCGCTAAAGTAATAAATTGAAATTTTTGATTAAAATAAAAACCTCATTAATTCATGTAGTAGTAGATAAATAAAATCTAATAGTAGATATCCGATAACGAACCAATTCTGAATCTTCAATTATGGACTTACCTTATTTTGGTAACCTCTTAACTAGATATTTGAGCAGTTACTTACAATTTAAACTTCTCGTCTTATTTTTGACAATTATTGGTTTTCTGTCCATTACTGGGCTACTGTTCTACATTTCGTATTACGTTAATGACTACAAATTTGATATAATAATGTCTAAAAATATAGCGATTTAAATTATTTGTTTAGGTTTAGGGAAAAAGTTTTTCTTATTTTATATACAAATTCAAGATAATTTTTCATCACATTATATTTGCATTTAATTACTATATATTTTTTGTTCAACTACTTGTTGCCATTTTGCAGGTATTTTTGCAGGTATAATTATAATCAGCAAGCAATTATGTCACAGGATCTTGATCAAAAAACTGCGACAAGTAGTATTGACAGTCCTCTTTTGATGTTAACCTAACACTACCTAAAGAATTCTGAAGAGACCGAAACAGGTGAAAATCTGAGTGTGCAAGATCAGGGCTATATGGTGGATGCATTAACACTTGCCAACCAAAGTCCCTCAATATTTGCTCAGTGGCTAAAGATGTGTGTGGTCTAGCTCTATCATGGTAAAATATCGCACCCCTTCTGTTGACCAATTCCAGACTTTTTTTTTACTTCTTGCTTGAATCTCGTCAGCTGTTGGCAGTAGAGATCTGAACTGATTTTCCCCTGCGTTATAAGCTCATAATGACTAATGCCCTTCTAATCCCACCATACACGCATCATCAACTTATTGCAAGTTAATCCGGATTTCGCTATAATTTGTGAAGCTTGCTGCCTTTTGACCATGATTTTTTCACACGTTCTTGTTTATATAATCCATTTTCATCAACAGTCATCAATCTTTTCTAAAACTGTTCTATTTCTTTAAGTTTTAATAGGGAATCGTAAATGAAAACACGATTCATTAGACGTCTTTCAGTGAGCTCGTGTGCGACCCAAGTATCGAGCTTTTTTGTATATCCAGCTTTTTCAAATAGAGCAAAACTGTTTTCTGATTAATTCCCAGCTCTTCAGCTATATTGTAAGAACTATTATGCTCTTACGACATAGCTGATAATCTTATTCTATTTTTTCCAAAATGGCATCGACTTTATCCGTAACAGATCAACCAGGAGTAAGTTCATCTTTGATATCAAAGTTACCGTACCGAAAACTTTAAAAAGGAAACATTTTTCTCTTTGTCGTAATAAAACTTCAAAATGTATCGAATGTCTACGTTGATTCACTTATTTTTTTAACAGAAAAACAATAGGAAAATGGTGGGAGACCGTTTTTACTTTTTATTTTTCTTTTAAAACGATACGAGGAATATCCCTCAGTTAGTTTATTTATTTTTATTTACTTATTTAATTCTTATTTAATAGGCATATATGATTTATTTGTCATATGACAAAAACAACTTAATACATATACAACTTAATTACAATCTCAGCTATTTTAAAGTGAAAAAATAATAATAATAAGTAGGTACTTATTATTATTATTTTTTCATCACATATATATATTTACGTTTTGTATTCAACAATTTTAAACGTCATTGAAATTTGTAGAATATGCTATGAACGAATTAAAACTCATGATTTTGAAAATATCTTAAAACCATCGAGATACATATCATAAGCGTGTTTCGGTTTAGGATCATGAGATTCCGTACGAACGTTCTTGCGGCGTTACGACCGCCTGCAATTGTAGTAGAATAAAAAGAAGAATGATAGACATATGATATTAAATACATTTATTGACGTTTCACAATTCATTTAAATATATGATTATGCACATGGATACCTATTAGAAATTTGACCAGGGAAAAATATTAATAACGATATAAATATAACGAAAACGGCTGATTTTATTGCTGTGGCTTGGTTACAAGGCCTCGCGTTAGGGATAGAGCGACAGAAACAAACTCGTGTCGTCCACGAGCCGTTGGTTTGCTGGTAACAACCGCTCGTGATCGCCGCTCCGGCGGAGTCCACGACGCGCGTGCACATGTGTGTAGAATTCTCAACTGAAATCATAGATTTAACACTATAATATTTAATTGATACAATTACAGTTATTAGTAATATATTATTTTAATTCCAGTTGTATATGTTTTTTTTATATCTATGATATTTTGAATGTATTCTCTTGTTAATGAACGAATATGCAGGATCAGTAGTCATTTTTATATTAATTTACAAGATTGAAAAAACATGAAAATGTGGGATTCTTTTTTATGTCATAGCAATTTTTCTCAAAAACGATTTAACCTGAATGCTTAGTTTTAAATATGGGTTTCGATAGCGATGTTATACTAAATTTTAAATACTACACTAACGAGGCATATTCGTACAACCTTTTCTTGATTTCAGGTGGAGCTCTCTGCGCTGACCCTGTGCAGGTTTCGTGCTGTCAGTGATCGTTGTCACCAATAAGGCGAAAACGACGAGGACCAACAGCTTAAAGCTTCAGAGGGAGCGTTTTAATTTGACTTAATTTAATAAGTCATTAGCGGATTTGTTTTCGTAATCAGAATTTGAAACTGGTAGGCCATAATGACATTTGTCGATATCGTTGGCGATAACATAAAAATTACATCGGGGCGAGAAAGTTCGTTCGCCCTCCCTCGCTTGTTTCGCTTCGCCTCCGCCTCGCCCCTTCGGTTTACGTAATTTTGATTTCAAAACAATATCGACTGAGTGGTTTAAAATTTACAGGATCGACCAGCTGCCTTCTTTTGCTTCGAAGGCAGCACTTTTGGCTTCAAAATATTGTAAGGGCTGTTGAGTGTGCTATCAGGCAAAGGAAAATGAAACGAGGAATAGAAAATATGTATGTATAACACTTTAGAATTAATCTTCTTCTAAAGTAGTCATTAGAAAACCATTAATTTTTGATCAAAAATTGATGGTCTCTCCATTCAAATTTACAACTATTATTTCATCATTCTAAGGCAAATATAATATAATATATTATATTTGCCTCAGAATGATGATGGAATAAATATAATATAATAAATATAAGATAAGGTGTAGATTTGGAGAAAAAATTATAATTTTTTGACACGAAATAAAATTGACACAAAGAAAACACAATATTTTCATTACGCAACATAGTAATGTGATGTATGAAATAGTTTCTAAAAATATAACGTATTATCCAATCATGTAGCCTTTGTTAGGGGTTACACACAAAAAAAATGTGTGGAAAACTAACTAAATAATCGTACATGTTTTACATTTGTTGAATAGAAAATATTTTTAGAAATAATATCACACAATATCAA
>BGZK01002992.1:0-35010 GCA_005406025.1 Eumeta japonica | reverse complement strand
GCTGTGATCGCTCGGTGGTCAATAGCGTCGCGTTCGTACCGAAAGTTTCGGATTCAATTTGCCTAAGGGTGAATCAATTAGGTCGAATCAGATCGCTCGCTCCGTGCCTAGGGTGTGTTCACTCTGAAAAGCCGTCAGTCTGTACGTTGTTGTTGAATTGGTGACGTTTGTAATCAGCAGCCTCCGACCCGCAAAAGGGCGTAGACGGCCGAAATCTATCTGCCTCAATTCGAAATAAAACCAGGATTATGCTGTATCATGGCACGGCCGTGTATTTTACGTGGATACGTGTACGTAAACGATAACTTTTTGTTTGAGCGAATTATATGTACGATTATTTTTGAATACTGAAAAGCCCTTTGTATTGTATAAATCTCAACGTAGAAGTCGAACGTGCACTAGCTGCTCCTAATTGTGTTTTTAATGATCGGTGTTCGCACATAATAGATGTCCATACAGTCTAGCGTTGATATGGAAGCGATTATAAAATTTCCTTTGCATAGCCAGAGTCGCCCCAGCCGCAGTTGTACTGAAGCCGTCGTTGACCTATTCGGACGCCTTCATTATTTTTTACGTCCTCAGCAATAATATAGTATTTTATAAGTATCCCTAGATTGCTATTGAGAAGCCCTTTCCAACCATATACGACCTCTATATTTTGATTAGGTTTTGACGATTATAAGCCGATATTGCATTATTTATTTAAATTTTTACTTTAACTCTATATATATTTTCTATAAATTTTTCTCCCCAATATTTTAAATACGTAATCAGTAAATTTGATAAAGCTGACTATTGAAATTCAAACAAAAATCGTAGCTTCTCCGAGTTAAAATTTATACTAATAAAAAAATTGTGACGCAGCGAAATGATCTCAAAATATCGGTTCTTTGTCTGTTGCGCACGGTGCGTCATAGTCCTTACTAAATGTAACGGATTCTTTGACTTTAGCTATCGTAGTATAATTAAATAATGGTTGTAGATAATAGATATATAGCCGCAGCGTCAAACTTTATCCCCTGATTTTGTCATCATCAGTTTTTGAATTGGCTCCCACTATGGAAGCAAATTGTAAAGACGTATTTACATCCAAAAGAGGTTTGAAGGTTTTGCCTCAGTGCTGGGATTATTAACGTCTCTTCTGAAAGGGCACTGAGCCATTCCAGAAGAATGATAAGTTAATAAAATAAAGCAAAATGTGTCAAATCGAACTCGCAGTAACGTGGTTCTCCTGTTGCTTTAATGCGTATTGTATTTTAGGCATAGGCAAAACTATCAAGTGTGGTTTACATGTACAAAAAATGTAGTCGAATATAAAAGAATATGGACAAAATTAAAATAACGATATAGGATTAACTATAAAATTAATGTAATATTTGAAACATTTGGGAAGCTTCTGTACGTAAGACAATTTGCAATTTTGTTAATGATATATTAACAACAAATAATACAAAGTTACACCGACACGTGTTGTTAACTGATAATGCAATGTCTTCGTGGAATAGCCAATTGATGAATTGGTGCTATTGAAAACTGAACCCTCTATAATTAAAAAAAAAATCTTCCAATATTTTTCCGATTAGTTTTTTTTCTCTCTCCGAAAAAATAGCTCGAGTAAGTGTTGAAGTAAGAGTTGAAATTTTATTTCAGATTCGCCATTCAGTCTATTGGAGTATTTTGCTTTTGTAGCTGCATAGGTTAAAAATATTGTCTCGCACAAGTATGTAGTTGCAAACGGGGGAACAATCAAGGCAAAAAAAGGAAACTCATCACAAATTCTGCACCAAAAGTCATTCACATTGTTTTGAATAGCGATTCCATACTTGTGTCTGATGTTATTTCCAAAAATGATTCATAAATCTCGTTTGACATACTTTCTGGCTTTTGCAAATTGGATATAAAAATATTTTGAATCTATGATTTCATTTTAATTTTTGTATTCCGTTCTTCAGGAAAATACGTCTAAAAAGATGCGCGTACGAAGTTGAGATATTGAACCAACTCTTCAAACAAATCATCTTGAATTATTTCTGAGTTGCTAAGGAACTCAGTGAGCAATGAAAGCCTTCTATTTCTCTCTTACCAACATAAATAATCCAAAAATCTAATTTTCTCTTGAATGCAGTCGTTTTGTTACTGAAGTTGAACACTGTTGTCTGTTTACCTTGTAATAACAAATTTAATTCGTTCAACTCTTAGCTACCATTAAGCTAGTCTTAACAACCAAGTTCTGTCAGACAAACGGTCTTTCAAATTAAATGATGTATCTGTAAAAATGTTTGTAACTCTGTTTTGAATTCAAATAACCTTGTTAAAGTTTTACCCCGAGATAGCTACCTCACTTGTGAAGCAGAAGTGTATTACGTTTCCTACCATAATCTTCACACAACAATGAAACAATCGGGATTGCAGTAGACGTGATTTGATGACGTTAATTATTTTTACCTCTTCATCTCGAATCAATTATATATGGTGGCATTTGCCAATTCGCTAAAGTCTGTCTGTGGAGGATACAATGGCTGGGACTACAATTAGGTGCTTTACTTTTTATTCGAAATATAGCTCCTGCTGTTTAACCGGTCATTGCTTTGACGCCATCGGTACAAATGTCGACGCAATCATACCATTTAAGAGGGTTTTCTTCAAAAAATATATTAAGTCTATTAAAAACATCTTCTTCGGTAATATTAATAGGCAGTTGTGAGCACATGAGCATGTCTTTTTCTAAAAAAAAATATATGAATATCGCACAATACCTAGCAAGATGGCCAGACCAGCAATATTAGTCGACTCATCCAGTTGCAAGGCGAATGGTTTTTCTTGTAAGCCTGCAATTAGTTCTTGTTTGACGTAGGATGCCAGATCATGAATGCGGCACGAAACGGTATCGTTTGAAAGCGGCACTGTAGAAAGATGCTTTGCAGATTTATCGTCGAGCATACGTTTTATTATGTCCAACGCAAATGGCTTTATTAAATTCTCAGCGATAGTGGGTCATCCGTCTTTGCAACGCGATACTTAAGCAAATGCGATGCCGCTGTGTCCTTTTCATTCACTATTTGGGTTGTATGGATCATGGTTTTTGGCTCTTCGATAATTATTATTATTTTACGCATAAAAAGTCTTATATTTAAATTCAGGGTGTACAATTTAGAAATTTCGGTGCATCTTAGCAGGTATCATAGAACTATCGGAAAGCAGTTTACTACATAACATGTGGAGAGTTGTTCCGTTACAATAAAAAAAATACGAGAATAAGGTATGATTCATCATATTTTCTTTTTCTCGTCTTCGATATGTCGTTACATATTTTATTACTTGAAACTGTAGAGCTTTACGTCGTCACAATACTGTCTTTATTGGAAATTGTCACATTCTCAGGGAGTACCACTTTTGAACTATCGGTGGAAGATTTTGTTGCACCATCTTTAAAGCCTTTAAGCCTGCGCTCCATTCTTCATTATTAGTAAATTAATTGTAGGTACAATATTATGACGAATATTGTTATAGTATTTCAAAACCACTAATAACAATAAACACTATTCAACTGCGCGCATGTCACACACAAGACGACCGCTGCTGCCTGACCCTGGCAGAAAACAAAATAAGGACGCGGTGTGTCTCGCGCAGCGAGCAGCAGTGCGGACGGGGGTATCGAATCCGCGTCGACGCGTGCGACGCGGCTCGCGTCGCTTATTCAGCTGGAGTCCTAACTTTTTGTGGATACGTAATATTAACTTTTTCACTTTGAATATTGCCGATGTATTTATTGACCGCGGCTTCGCCCATGTATTATATAAAATAAATTCCTTCATCTTTTAACATTGACCAATGCGCTGTGTGATCCCGTTATCGCCCCCGCTTTCGTTTCAATTTTAATTAAATTATCTCAGAAGAACGCACACCCAATCACAGACATATTGCGGCTAAACTATTTTATTATGAAACGATCTCACTTTCACTCGATCTCGTTTCCGATCCCAGACCGACGTTAAACTTGATTTTTTCTTAGAGATTACTGTTTCCAATAAACGATGACATAAAAATAAGGAATTCGTTCTGTATACAGAAGTTATGTTCGCATACTAAAGTTATTATATACTAAAAGTAAGTCTCATAACGTAACAGACAACAACTTAAGTCAATTTTAATTATAAGGGCACAAACAGACAGTGAAGCTGACTGAGATATAAATAATAAGTTCCCACGTTATAGTGGAAAAAAAAAGAGGATAATTTGAGAGAATGAACCAATAATAAATATTATTGTGAAAGTGTGGGCGCTTTTCAAGAACGGACAAACATGTAGCACCCCACGCTTTTCACAATAATAATATTTATTGTTGGTTCATTAATTGATTTCTATATTCAAATTATTTTCTACTTTTAGTTTATTCCACTATAAAGCGTTTTTTGTTTTTAAACTATATTTATTTTCCACTTTTAGCGTTCGATAATAAAATTTGAGGTGTCAAATTTCAAAATGAGACTGAAGCAGGTAGTATAGAGAATCTCCAACAGAGGGCGGACAGTAGTCAGATTTGTTTTGAACTAAAGAGAAAATTTGCAGTGATAAATTCTAAAACAATTCAGACTTTAACGTTTTTATTTGAAATTGAATTAATATTCATTCAAATTGAATTTAATATTAATTCAATTAGAATGTTTTTTTGATTGAATGATTTTATTCTAAATTTATTTCTTAATTATCATGTATGTCCAGCATCTTATTTATTATAGTCTTTTGATTGTCGGAAAAACTTAAGTATTTATTATTTTACCACATTTAGGGAGGATTTATAGAAGGACAAGTTTGGAGTCAGCAGCCACCAAAGGAGAGTTACAAACATACATACATACATACAAACATACAGGTGAAGTTAATATAAAGCGTGTTAAAAACGGACAGGAGTTGAGGAGTTGAGGCATAAAAAACAGGAGACAGTGTTTCATAATATACACATGAAAACTAACAAAATTCGTAGTGTATTCTTTATATTTTTTGTAATATCGTCTATTAGCATTGTTAAATCAGAGTGTAATTTTATAATATGTTCGGCCCCTATTAACTACGTTTACAATCGTGGCGCGTGTTGATGGAAGTATAATTTATGTATCTACGCAAACATATGATTTCTTTGATCAGTAATATTCAATTTCAGGAGCGTTAAATATTTATAAAATTGTGTAACCAAAAATCATGTTTTTATTCATTCATATACGTATAATAATAATAATAAGGCTTTTATTCGAACAACAGATATACAATTATGTTTTTATACTATTACACTGTTATATACTATCTATACAATTATGTTTCTTACACTACTAAGCTTATCGCATATTTGGTGCTAATTTACTTTCTGTGGTGAGTCCGTTTGTATAAAGGCCTCCTCCAACCTTTATGCATTTAGTAAAGTTTTTTTTTTCTTATGCATAACTACATAATATATATATTTATACTTTGTTGGAGGTTGAGGGTTATGGTCTCTGTCCCCACGAGAACCAGTCGGCTTGGGGAGACAATCAAATATGAGTAACATTATATTAATTGAACGCTACATGTTAAATTAACTGCAAAACTGTAGTATTCATATTTAAAACAAAATCTTATAGAGAAAAATTGACTTAAATCAACGCATTAGCCAATAATTAACACGTAGGCATAATCATACTCGTTATCAAACAATTCCATAGCGATGCTATTAACCGTTGATACCACAATTTAAGAGAAATTAATAAGCACTCGCCCTGTACAAATTAAAAATACTTTTGTGCCTTGGCGAACATATTAGCCGCCTGTAACGGACATTGTTGCATGGTGACACAACGGTCTTTAGTAGCCACCATAGCACAACTGGCATAGCGTGGAGGAGTAACCGAACCTTCAATTTAAAATAAAAGATTATGTGAGAGTAGGTTTAACCAGTGAGGTAGTAAAATCTGACAGAATAACAACTAAGAAAAGTTTTATTTTTTATTTGATTTCAATTGTAATTAAGTTTTTAATAGATTTTCAATACCTTTGTACGTACAAATAATATTATGTATTCACCGCCGACTTCAATGTAGGATATGTATCACACTTTAGCAAAGAAGGACTAAATTAATATTAACTTTAATATTTAATAGATCTAACCCAATAAAGAACTAACTAATACCTAAAAATATTAAATCAACATCCTAGAAATAGTATAAGACATAGATACTATAAATTAATATAAATTTGTGTATAAACTCACGACAATTTGTAGAGGACTAAGCAGTACCAGTCTCCACTGGCGCATGATCCCGCCAACGCATCGATTTCGAGTGCTTATAATTTGGTACTATTCTAATATGTGGTCAGTTTGGTTCCAATAAACAAATCAAACCTTCCCATCAGACCTACGCACTTTAAATTTCTATCGTCGGTCTAGTTTCAATCATCCTTTCCAGACTGCCAAACTGCCCGACGCCCTTCCAACCCTTTTCCAGCAACTTCCATATCTTCTTCAATCTACACGCTTATCTCACATCACTATCGCCATCTATATTTCGAGGGCGTTTCGCACAAGCTGCATAGGATCGCATCCATATATGCGGAAATAAATCCGATATTTGTTACTATTTCGATTTGTTTTTACTTGTGTGTGAGTGTGTGTGTTTTGTGTGACAGATACGTCAAACACACGTTTAGCATGCTTTTGTGTATGCTGATGTATGTCTGTCATGTGTGCCTGTCTATGTGTCTCTGTAAGAGTCTCTTTCACTCTGTGCTGTCTCTTTCTTATTTGTGGGTGCATACTAGATGACAATATATGTGCACATTATTGGCATAATAAATATGGCATTCAGTGATAATCTAAATTTAATTTTATTCATTGGTTTCAATCTAATTATTACGCTTGGAATATTTTGAAGCTTATTCTTATAAATATTTCGTACGAATCACGAGCATAAATATATTAAGAAATTAATTTAATAGTGATGAAGAAACTGTGAGATGATGTAAAGTTATTACGTTATTTTGGCAATATTAAAACACTGTTTTAATTGTTTATTTAAGTCAAAAATATTTTTAACATAATTTGAAACATCTTATAACATCATTCTAATTTGAAGCTGAACAGCACAAGATTTAATGAAATTATTTTGAGGAAAATTTTCAAAGTAACATTAGTCAAGAAGATTTCTCAACGCGACGCGCGAGATCGCACGAGAATAACGAAAATAAAATATACTTTTAAAGATGGTTCATGCCAAAAAGGGATGAGGACTCTAATAAGAGTCCCAGAAAACGTGAAATTAAAACGGACAAGAAAATATAAAATTGTAAGGCATAAAGGGAGATTGATAAAGGGGACAAGGTGACGACGCCCAGGGAAGGGCTGCAGTGATAAAAAAAGCAGACGAGGAAATGAAGTTAAGACGATTGTGAGAATGAGAGAAAATTTTCCGCGACATAAACAATCCACGTCGGTGGAGCTGGCGACAAAGCTAGGAAAAGGTCCATATTTTATGAATAAAATACGTTATAAATTCAGATTTTTGTGTAATGTACCGTCGATGATAAACAAATATTTATTTATCCGATATATAGTCGTCGATAGCGATTATAAACAATAAAAGTGTGAGATTTCAGTCATATAATATTATCGATATTAGCAAGGAGACTACGCTTCTGTTCTGTTATGTTGTATGAAGTATGTAAAGCTACAAATATATAAAACTAGACACCATCTGTATATTCTGTGAATCTCCACACGTTCGTAAAGACTAAAATGTGCGCAAAATCAGTGCAAACACACGCGAGTAAACCTAGTAATTACGTCATTAGTAATTACTAAACTAGTAATTACTAAACGAGTAATTACGTCACTATTGCTGCATTCGTGTATGCGGGGCTGGCGCAGGTGTCATTGTATTCAGTGAATATTGAAGATCCTGCCTTTCCATTTGACCTGGTAATATAGGGATATTCAAAGACGGTAAACAGTTTTTATGTATAAGTACCTAAAAGGTCAAAAGGGACATTTATGATGAGCTTTAACGGCATCTGTTTGTCTGTTTATGGCGGCTTTTCTTTAGCTTCTACTGCTATTGCCCAGAATTTACCATAATTGTTGAATTCAGTTAATCTTTTACCGGTAAGGTTCTTTTAACTTTTCTATATTTTATAAATTAATGATTTGTAGGATTTAAATACTACTAAATTATTTTTATTTTTGAACACTTTTAACTACTGAACTAGCCTCCATAATGTGATAAAAATACACTATAAGGTCGGGTTGTGTCATAAAAAAACGTAATCAACAGAACTTTGAATATTTTCTGAAGAAAATAAATAAACACGTATTTTTCATTACATAATACAATTACACATATTGTTCAAAGTATAAAACATTTTGTAAGATTATACAGAACCCACGATGCGTTAATCTGACACGTCCTTTCGTTACTAAATTCTACGAGCATGCCCAAGAATTAAAGGCATTAATACTGTACTTTTATCATAAGATTTCTTTTGAACAGGGAATCCTAAAATATGTCATGAGTATTAAAACAAAGTTTGTATGTTATTATACTCTTGACTGTACAAAACTTGTCCGACTGCGTTAAAGTCCAACATATTATAATAAAGGCCATTTATTTCTATAAATAGAACTATTTCTAAGGCTTGCAAAACTATTCTAATCAAATAATGTTTTGTTTTGTTTGTATTAACGTTCATGATTATTATTTAGCTCTAAGAAATAGACGCGATAACAAATAAAACGCGAAATAAATAATTGTACAAAATATTTAATAAAATAAAAAAATATAAAAAAATAAAAAAAAATAATTTATTGGAGGCAATTGTAGCCCCGAGTACAGGTATAAATGACATATTTAACGGCTTCATTAAATGTTATTTCTTTTCCGATACTATTAAGAGCCCCGTTGTTCAGAAAATGAATTCCTACGAGAGTACTACATTTTTCCAACCCGCCTCTGACGTCAGCGTTCAAGTTAAAAAGTTTTGATTCAATAATCCTCGAACTTTGTTTTTACTGGACAGTATCTAAGAGGCGTAAAGAATTTATGTGCCGTGCAAAATACACTTAATATAATAAAAACGTTAACTATTTAATGCCTCTGTCGGCTTATTTTGAACGGTGCTAATTTCTCAATTAACCGAAATGATTAATCTGATGGTTTCAAGAATATTTTTTTGTTTAATATTTATTAATATTAACAAAAATAGTTATGTTACAAAAAACCTGATTGGTTCTATCCTTGATACAGAGAATTTTATTTTGCACGAAACAGGTTGACATTCAACTTATATCGTCAGAATTTCGATATGATTAACATCGAACTCGGAACTTTCTTGTCCAAAGCCAATGCTTTTAACTGTTAAGCCACCGCCGCTGAAGCCGTTGAAGCTTTGGCGTTTGTTGAAAAGAAAATTCTAAGCGTCTGCAAGAAACACAATCATCATAGACACCTACCATTCACAATTCATTTTATCGGTTGGACATGACATTCGTATCTGTATGCACCGTAGCGGATTTTCATTCAAAATAGTGATTGTAAATGCTCAAAATTGCCTGAATTTCAATAGAACATCTGGTTTATAAACTAAATTCTTTAGTTTGTAACTTAATACAACACATGTAATATTAGTTCTGAATTAAATACAGATTTAACCAAGTAACAACGTTTTTCTTTCTTCTGTATTGGGAATTTATACCATATGTATACAATATTAAAGTACAAAACAAATTATGTTCGTACATGGGAGTAATAAATTGACTTGTTTCATTGTAATTCAAAGATATACAAAATAACTTATGGAAGAAAAATAATAGTAGATTAGAAATAGTAGGTATTAGAGAATGAATTTAAACAGCGCCATGTGTTGTATTGAACTGAACGAAGTCGGTAACTCGTTCACTTACGTCTGGTTTTGTTCTCTTACGCAATTAGATGGCATTAGTGTATATAAGCTCCTGTCAACGAAATTACCTCCATTGAAACCGAAAACATAGATGTAACCACGTCAATACAAATTATTGCTGGATGGGAACTTGAAGAAGCCTGATAATTTTCATAAAATAAATATAATAAATAAAAAATATTAACTAAAACTACAAGGTATGTTAAAACAACTATATAAATTTATAAATATACATTTTAATTAAATTAGGATCTATGAACATCGCATTAAATTTCGTGCAGTAGTACTTTTATAGCCAGAAAGTCCAAAACCCTCTGACATTTTTATAAAATAAAAGCCTGATGCTTAGTCTGTGAATCAAGGGTCGACTATTTCTTTACGGTGGTCTTGACAGGCGAATATATCCCATTAGCATCGGGATATTTTTAAATTAAAACTTAATAATTAAATAAAATTATACAAGAGGCGATGTCAGGGAACAGCAATGAGCATGCCAGGCGTTTTTGTATGATATTTCACCAGATATGCAAGCCACGACGTCATATCAGGGTTAGAACGGGGCTTATAAAAATGCACATGGTCAGTATTCTTCTAAAAAGGGAGAGTTGATGTGATGTAGATACTACATGTTAATTAGCTTGAACTAGAATTTGAATATGTAAATGGGAAAATTTTAGAATGCATAGAAAAAATACATGAAAAGGGATTTAACATATAGAAAGAGACAAGAGGATCAGATTAATTAAATACAAAACAAACGAGAATTCTTAAGCATTCTCTAATAGTAAACATTTTGATATTTTAAAAGATATACTTGCTAACTTATTGTGTTTTATAATACCCTATACTGTGTAGTGTAATAAAAGAATTATGTAACTACATAATATAATATTATGTTATTCTCTTTACTACACTACACAGTCGCTAATTTAATGTATGTTTAATATAACGGAGTGATTTTCATGTTATTTCTCACAGATTTACCCAGAAATTTCGGTCTGTTTGAATGAGACCTTAAAATTGTTTAATACTTTTAAGTAAGTAGTAAGTAGAAGTGGTAGTGAGAATGGAAAGGTTTCAGAACTCAATGTATCTGTAAATTTTAATTTTATGTTTACGATTAAAAATATTTCAGTATTACAAAGTGAATAAAATACGAAGTTTCAGATGTGCCAGGCGTTCATTGATAGCCCATTTTCTTTGGAAAGTAATGAAATAAATTACGTAATTAACTAAACACAAAAGCTTTAGTAGAGATCCCTTACCTTTCATTCATATTTACAAAGTTGCAAATTAAAAATATGATACTTGTCTTACGAAATGAAACATTAAATTTATACTTGACATTTCAATGAAATATTTTTCATCAAATTATCATAAATACGCGTCTAAAGATTTATTTTGAGTAATTTCCTTCGAGGCCCTGCAGATGAGGCGTATTTGTTTATTTCGAGAATATCGTAAAGGTTAAATATTCCTTTTAAGGTCACCCTTGGTGATCTTCTCCTCCGAAACTTTCTATGAATGATGACGTTTTGTAAGAAAGCCCTTTGGCGTATTTCGTACCCCTTTAGAATTTACCTGTGTCACTTTGGTTGTGTTTAATTAAAAAGTTTGAGCGCAACGTTGGAAACGGTCGTCGAAACTCGAACAGATAATAATAGAGTTATTTCTTGGTGCTATTTATGTAGTCGATTAAAATATAAAACTTTTATATACATATGTTAATATTTCAAGGTTCATGTATTTTAAAAAACTGACCAAAGTTGCACAATTATAGTTCCGCGACAAAATCCTTAATTTAAAACTGATACTATATAATTTAAAAGATTTTCATAATTCGAAATCTTTTTTCGGTAACCATTGCAAGAAAAAAACTTTAGTCGAAAAACCAATTCCTAAATGTATGACTCCATATTATTAACCATGTCTTAACCTAAATTTTAAAAGCCTCGAAGACAAATCTGGCTGTCGGCCCAAAATCACAAAAGTTTTAATATCTTTAGAGATACCAAGTTACTTCCGAAGAACTTCTAGTCTAGTTAATATCCGTAAACTCAAGTCCTTATAATACTTTGTTTTGGTATGACTCTATTTTGATGATTTCTTAAAATAAATATAGACACAACAGATACAAAAGTATAAATGAAAGATAAGTTGCAAAATACGAATGGCATCTCCTTACACGTATATATAATATCTGAATAAAGACAACATCGCCCATATAATCATCGGAGGAAGACGGAAACTCGAACGGCGACCAAGAACTGGAAGTTCACGGCGTGCAACGACATGGTCTGGGTTGCGGGCCCAGGATGGAAATATAAGAAAGTTCCGGAATGACAATTGAACTTTCTGTATTTTATTGTTAAGAAATCTGTTGATATGAACTATTTCCAGTTTCTCATCTAACTGATAAATTTTTGAGTCTATTTTCAAACAATAAACTATACATCTTTAGTTTTATTGCAATGAAATTTGTGCAAGTTCAGTTTATCAATTGCAGACTATCAGGACACACAATAACTCGAATATCTCCAATAACACCTCTAACTCAAAAACCTACGACGAAAACACTCGTTAATTGAAGAATTCACTCACAAAGAAAACATTGCAGTGAGTTTTCCTCATTACAGCTTTGTTACAGTAGGCAATTGACGGAGGATATTTTTCAGTTCATGAAAAAATATAGTTTTCAAAGCAGTATCTTCACTGGACTCTCACATTTCAGCTTCAAAGCCCGAATCATTACACTCATGCTATCGAAAGGTGGATAGCACATGTACGTGAGAAATGTTATTTTGCCAGCCGTATATTGTAAACAGTCGTGATCATGGTTCAATTTTATTCTCGTTTTCCTAGAAGGATAAGGTTTTGTTCTGAAAAGAACGACACGTCTTCAAAGTGCTTTCCGTGGCTCAAACTGCGATGTGTTCTATGTCGGTAACGTGGTACGACGAGTCGACTTTATCTAACAAAGCGTCAAACTCTCCTTTATTTGAAGCCTGCGACGATATGCGGCTCGTTTTTGTGACTACGAGTTTGATGTCGTCGAGGAAGGCGAAAGGACTACCTTCACGGGAGGCTTTTGACATATAACAAACGGAAATCTGAAAGAACGCGTGCGATGTGGCTTGAAATAAGATGTCGTTCGTTACTGATAAAGATTCAAGTGTATTTTTTCTTTTTCTATGTATCTGTATCCAACCCTGTGCTTCTAGTAACTAGTATATGATTAAACCGATATTGAAGAATACGTAGTTAGATTCAACTTGATAACACGTTCGTTTCTGGGTATATTAAAATTGTAAAACTAAAGTGGCGGATTGAAACCAAATTGGATGTCTTGGAAAAATATTTTCTTTTAATATTTGTATGTAATGGTGTACCCATTTGATACGTTAATTTTTTTATTCATTTAGAGCATTAAGAACTTTAAAACGTAATCACATAAGTATAACTTACATATTCAAAAGTAGTTCTATGTGACAAATTCTTAAATGAAACTCAAATTTTCTAACTGGCTAAAAATTCCGTCATACCCGTGCATTATACTTTGTTATACAGAGCTGTGATTTAAGCACTCATTTAATCGCTTAAGGCCAGGCACACGTTGTTTAAGTCGAATTAAGACGCTTGAAAGCTTTACCGTTAGTGCTCTGGATCCCTTCTGGATTCTAAATATAGAACAAAGCTAAAAATAGGCTTCGTTACTCAAGAAGTTAATCGTCCTTGAATAATTGCACGAACCTATACATCATAATTGTGGTAAAAAGCTAGCAACGAAAACGATAAGCAAAAATTAAAGAAAAACTGACTGCAGAATATAAAACCTCAAACTTAATTTGTTAACCGGAGAGAAGAAACAAGCATATACGTATAAATTTTTAACCAAGGTAAATGTGTATTCGTGGTAAATGTATAGTGTAAATACCTACGATATTTTCAGAGAAAAGTCACTCTTTATAAAATTTTAACAAAATATGATGAAATGTGGCATTAAATGACATTATGTTATTTAGTATATAAGATTTTTCATTAAATTAGAGGAAAATGGAAAGTAGTTTGAACATATGGTGTTTCTATAAATTTTAATGTGCAATTGTTTCCAATTTTTTTTTAATCATAAAATAATATGACTTTAGGGCCATGTTTTAGAATTTTTTAAGAGATATTTTTATTCCCCCGAAATACGTTTACTTCAGTTAGTTTTCTAAATCTTATTTAAGTACTTGTCTTGTGTCAATTCATGTACTAATTTTGAAATTGTTACGTTTCGTAGTGGGGTTATTTAGTTTTTGTGGTTCCTTTAGTCTGAAAAAAATCTTAGGATTACATGCGTGTTTATTTGCTCCGATTGCTGTTGGACCGATTTAGTCGAAAAATTGGTACACATATAAATATATCGTTTTTTATGACCAAAGCACGAACGTGTAACGTAATTAAACAGAATTTGTATATGGTGAGTCACTAGTGAAGGCAAATAAAAAATTAGAAAAAGTTTTGAAAACTGTACCGTGTGAGATATCAAATAATAGGGATATATGTATAAACATAAAGATCTAGACATGTATATAAACTAGTCCTTTACTTATAGATTACAGATAACCTATAAGAAGTCAATGATCAATGGTTCATCGTACTGAATCCTCCGCACGCGGGTTCAATCGCACTTGTCAGGTTTTTAAATATTAAAATTACAGACAGTACAATGTAACTTACTAACTAATAATTATCAAAAGTATCACACAGATTTAAAAAACAGGGATTCATACGTGAGGTGTAATGACATGTCAACTTAATTTAATCGATGATAATCTACTACATTTTCATTGAAACTTTTGGTGAAGCAATTACGTTTCTCTTGCATTTGATGGTTTTAATAATTTTACTACCCACAAAGAGTTTGCTACCAATCCAGTATACATATTTTTTAATCTGTCTCCGTTGAAAATGTTAAAAGTGATATACCGTATGAAACATTTAGAGTAATCGCCCCATATCATTTGCAAACGGTGTAAAAATTGCGAAACTTACAATTTCGAGCACGAAAGCAGGAAATTAAACACGATCAATCACGGCCACTGGTTTCGGCTCGCCCGTGTTTCTGCATTAATTCATTAATGCAATTGCATATCTCCAGCGAGCCGGCTCCAATGGAAATAACCATTCCACAAATACTAACGCTTTAAAGTAAACATTTCACAGGAATTTTATAGTGGAATTTGTTCTAGATAAAGGCAGTAACTTAGAATTAGATATAACCATTATATACGAAGTAATCTTTAAAGATTATAATTTTATATAGAGTTTAAACCGAATTATTTTTGTTATTAATAACATTTTATACGATACGCCTAAATAATAAAAAATCGCATAAATACATTTGGAACTTAATGATTATTAACAAAGTCGCATTAAAAGCGAACAGTGAAGCTTATTAATAATGCTTTATATCTACTCGTTATGACGAACATTATTTCAATAGCGATGTAATCAAAATAATACATCGACCCTTAACTCTGTAATATTACTAGATATAAAACATCCCTGGTCGCATATCATATATTTTCCTGGACTCTTTAAAAAATATATTTTAAGATAAAAATGTAAGTGTACGGATAAAATGTATTAAGAAGTTATGAACTATGCCCGCTATGCACGCGGTAAATAGGTCATTTCCATGAAATGCATGCAACTAGTTTCCTTGAAGATGGCTGGTAGCTGTCATTTGTCGTTAACGGTCCTCTAAAATACATTTTTTATAAAAATATCATATTATTTTAAATCATTGATTCATGTACATATCTCGAGATATTTTAGTATCTCTATAATACCTGTAAAGATCGATGAGAAATTATACCTTGATAACGTTTTGTTCTTGCTTTACGCAGTTTATTGATATACATGTTTGCCATCGAATAATGCGATCTAAAAATTATAAACTTAGCTTTATAGCGCCATCTCGTAAAATCTTGAGGTAATTGTATTGTTACTATGCTATCGTGTGCAGTGCCGAGGTACCAGTGAGCCCAACGCAGCGTTCTCAACAACGGGTCAGACTGTATACGTGATATTATTAACGTGAGAGCAGGTGGCGAATCAGTTTCGCATTTTATGTAGGGTATGTATATCGTTTTTCTAAATATTTATTTTGTAAAATGAGTATATCTTGTCTCGTAAAAAATAATCATGTTTCCACTGTAAATTCGATAGCCACCAAGCAAAATTCGACTATCCAGGTGACACATACCGGGTAAACCCTATTAAATTGTTGACAACCGCAACCCAGAAACATAAAATGTCACGTGAATAACATGTAATTATACCACATATGTTAACGTAAATGAGAAAAGAGACGTATGTAGAATCATACAAGACGAAGTTCTGTGATCTTTATAAATACATAAAATATTTTGATTTATATTTAAAATATGTCGTTTAATACTTAAAAGCTTGATAAATTTTAAAGTTGTATGAGTTTCTTGTAATATGATGTCAATTATTAGATGAAGTTTATTTTATTTTGTCATAACACATTTAAATTTAAAAAATAGCAAATATAATTAAGAGAGATAATGTGAAAACAAATTGAATAAATGCTTTTTATCAATCATTTTATTTAAGATTTTTTAAACACAATAAAAGAAAATATGAACCACATCGTACATACATTTTGGAACAATCCTAAAGATCTGTAAGGAATATTTTACTATCGTTATTTCATTAATGTTTTACTGTACCGTACTGATAGCGCTTAAAACTTCTAGTCGAATGGAGACAGGCACGACTATCGCGTACGGCGGCGGCTCAGCGACGGGGCCGGCGACATTCGGAAAAATTATTGGATACATCCAGAGAGGGTCGGCCGAGAAACCACAGCAGCATTTCGGTGCCTCAGCACGGGCGAACTGAATCGCAAACCGATAACCATCGGAATTTCACCAAGTGAATGTTGCGCCTGCCCAGAAAAGAAATATGTACACGCTTTGATACGTCACATATTATATTGCTCGTGTTGTGGCCAGTGAAAACATGGATACTTATGCCCACATATATTTATATTATTCATTTTGTTGGGAAAATCAGAAAATACTTACTTATGTATATTTTTATTTTATTTTTCGATTCACTTTTGTGTACGACTTCAAGGACGCTCAGATACGCGGCTGGTATCAACCCAAACTATGATTTTGTTTGCCCTGTGGCACCATCACATCTGATATTTCATGTCAAATATTTGTAATGAATAAAATAGTGTCAAATTAAGAATAAGGTCTTCTATTCTTCTAGCCGATGTTATGTTGGCCATTTTGGAAGTCGTGTTTGAATCACCTGAGATTCTTCCATTCGCGAAACTTATTTGGAACAGATATTGGAAGTAAGTTGCACTTAAACCTAGACTGAACCTATGATCGTACTCTATTGAATCAACGTTATCAAAACAAAGATACATAACCACATTTTAAATGAGCAAAGTTCTGATTTTAAAAATAAAGGCATTTTATTAATATTGTCACATAAAGGGTTATAAGAGTACAAAAAGTTTGCAATTCTTTTCAATGCCCATCCTTCCTTCACACATATTCTTCTTCGACATCACCACAACCATTTCTCGTATAACTTCAAAATCATATATTTCCAAAAAATAAATAAACAGAAATTAAGTTTAAATTACTAAAATCCTTAATTTAATAGTGATCTAAATATACTATAAGAGAAATTGAAAAGGTTTCAAAAATAGTTTGTAACCATAACCCAGGCCTTTTTTAAGTGGATGAGAATAACTCTCTCCATTTTCGTTTCTAGTCTACGACCGCAAAGCACTCAGTTACTAATTTACTTATATAAAAGGAAATTTAAATCCACACGAGCGTCGCATTTACGGAGAGTTCTTTTAATTTTCATATTTAATGCTTCTATTATTTTTTTTTTTGAATTTGGTTATGATTAATTATGTATTAACATATTTTTCTTTCAAACGATATCTATATAAATAGAGATATTTATTTACGTATTTTGTTTGTAATTTCCAACAGATAGCGCTGATGATATAATAACATTTTAGTTAAAACTAAATAAAGTTATGCTTTGAACTTCACACATAAATAATCTCTATTAATTTCTAATCTAAAAAAATTAGCGATTTTGTAAGTAAACATTCTAGAGAGTACATATATCGATATCAGCTCTGTAGTTTCTAACACATAGTATTAGTAACAATGTAGGCAAAAAATCGCACTTCGTCGTATGTTTTATTAATTAGTTAATAAACAATTATACATTGCTCTTTTAGTATTTTTAAATAAGTGTCAATGAGATAACATATTAATGACTTTTGTTAAGACATATTGACAGGGATTCATTTTGTTATACAGATACAGTGCCAAAACTCATAGAAACTTTGTAGGAATGAAGTCGAAGCCCTGTTTAATGGGCACACGTTTCCACGTTTTAATCTATGAGAGATGCACCAAATGTGAGCACCGAGTGCTCTTAAGAACTGTATTTAGAACAAACAGTTGACAGACTGTTAGGACTTTCCATTACCCAGTTCTAAGGTGGCATATCTATAAGGAAGAAAGAGCTAACCTTCAGTACTAATCTTTGAGGCAGTTCTAAGTTTATAACACTGGTTTTACATGCGCGCCCCAAGACGTAATGCGATGAAGTGTAAGGGATTGACCAGAGAGTACTAGTTGTGGGATAATGTTAGTTAGTTTTAATGTCTTAGATATTAAGATAAGATATTAAAACTTGATTTAGATATTAAAAATTAACATTGTTGCTTTGTTTTTCGATGCTAGTTGGGAAATTTCATGGTCATGAAAGAAATTGAAATCATACTTACACTGTTCCTTTTTCTTTTACATGTGCAATTTTTATTCGAATTGTAGCATTAGTTTTATTGTCTTTGCCACTTTACAAAATTTGCATCAAAACATTTTGTACAATGCATTTCGCCGAAATTCAAACTCCAAACGCATATCGGAAATTTGTATTCCAAGAGCATTTTAATTTCGACTCCTAGATTTTCCCTTTATAGAAATAACTTCATTTAAATCTCATCAGCATTCACTCTGTCGAAGAATAAAGAAAAGATTTGCGCTGATATCGGTCCCGCATTGGGTGCCATATTTCTTAACAGAAACAATTTTAAACGTTTCTTTTTTAAGAGAAAATATTATACCAGTTACGTCATCAATGTGACCTTATCTCCATCCTGTTTTAGATTAACGAGTACCCTTCTGAGAGAACTTCGGCCATATTTTTCACTTCGTTTAATTTAAGATTTTAATGTATTTTCACGGCCTCCTCATTTAGCGGATAAGACGCCCGCTTGAAATGTTCTCTATTTTGGATCGTAACTTAAATAAATCACGCTTTGCTTAGTCAACTAGCTTTATCCTAACAATATAATTACTTCAAAGCAGGAGAAAAGTCCTAATATATATATATATATATATATATATATATATATATATATATAGTATCTATAGCGCACATGTTCGTGTGTATGTGTGTGTGTCAACCTCCGAAACGATACTTAACGTGTTCTGATACATATAGTTGTTTGATTTAAGTTAAGTTTAAATAAGCAATGGTACGACAATAGTCACAAAGCGATTTTTCTTCGAATCAAAGTGCCAAGTTCCAGTTGAAACATAGAGTTCTTATCTCAAGTCGATGTGGTAAGATTTATAGAGCCATACTTTGGTCAATGTAGGAAAACAAATCCTGATGTATATATATATATATGTGTGGAGTGTGTGTGTGTATGTGTGTGTGTGTATGTGGGCGTGCGTGCGTGTAGCGTGCGTGCGTGCGTGTGTATGCGTTCTTTCGGTTTTCTACTATATTTTTTGGGGTTCCGGGGTTCACTCCTTCATCACCGCACCCGCTGTCATAACTCTCCTCCCTTCTATCAGATGTCCTATCTTTACCCTAGAGGCCTAAAACGATAAATCTTTGGTGGCTCACAAACTCGTTTTCCCTCGAAATATATTATTAAAAATTATAATATTAAAAATATTATTCGAACCGGAATAATTAAGATAAGATTATCATGCCCTCAAGATTTACTTAATTTAAACTTAAATCAAATTTTATTTGATGACAAGTCGATTCACTCTGGGCCAGGATTCTACTTCGCGCGGTACATTCTAGTTGGAAACCAATATTTGTGACTACTCGACCACCATTGCTGTACAACATCCGTCATCAATGTAAATGTTTCTTATCAATTAAATTATTCTTAAGCATAATCGGACGTAAATAAAACATATAATAAAATCATCATTATTTAGTTCACTGTATGGCAAAATGTTTCGTGTCATTTATCTTACAAATTGAAATCGTAAACCAAATATAGAAATTGACTGTGTAATAACTTTTATTGTATACTCTTATATCTAAGAACAAAATAAAAGTTTAAATCCAAACAATAATGTTAAAATGATACTTCTCTACTTTCCTGTTCAAAAAAGGATTCTCGATAAAGCCCGCTCACATTACAAGCGACCGACATTATTATATAAGGATTTAGCTGTAGATGTTGAGTTGACATGTTACATCTTCATATATGTAAGCGTGAGATTTATTGACAATTTTCGTTATCTTACAAATTTAAATACAGTCTTCATTATAAATAGACCATCCATAACAGACCATCTTCTATAGTAACATATATAAAAAAAAATTGGGTGCGTGTACATAAGTACGCGCTTGAGAAGTTATACTTCTTTGGCATCATTAAAAACGAGCCCAAACTCGATGGGGTTGAGTCGTTTAATTACGGAGTTCCTATGGCCACCTTCTAGCTCCATCATCAGACCCTGGTTACTATATATCAAAGTACTCGTCAAGACGAATCAAACGAGCCCAAACTCGATAGGGTTGCGTCGTTTAATTACGGAGTTCCTATGGCCATCTTCCAGCTCCATCATCAGACGCTGATTACCATATAGTATCAAAGTACTCGTCAAGACGAATCAAACGAGCCCAAACTCGATGGGGTTGCGTCGTTTAATTACGGAGTTCCTATGCCACCTTCTAGCTCCATCATCAGACGCTGATTACCATATAGTATCAAAGTACTCGTCAAGAGGAATCAAACGAGCCCAAACTCGATGGGGTTGCGTAGTTTAATTACGGAGTTCCTATGGCCACCTTCCAGCTCCATCATCAGACCCTGGTTACCATATAGTATCAAAGTACTCGTCAAGACGAACGAGCCCAAACTCGATGGGTTGCGTCGTTTATTTACGGAGTCCTATACACCTTCTAGCTCCATCATCAGACGCTGATTACCATATAGTATCAAAGTACTGTCAAGAGAATCAAACGAGCCCAAACTCGATGGGGTTGCGTCGTTTAATTACGGAGTTCCTATGGCCACCTTCCAGCTCCATCATCAGACCCTTACCATATAGTATCAAAGTACTCGTCAAGACGAATCAAACGAGCCCAAACTCGATGGGGTTGCGTCGTTTAATTACGGAGTTCTATGGCCACCTTCCAGCTCCATCATCAGACGCTGATTACCATATAGTATCAAAGTACTCGTCAAGAGGAATCAAACGAGCCCAAACTCGATGGGGTTGCGTCGTTTAATTACAGAGTTCCTATGGCCACCTTCCAGCTCCATCATCAGACCCTGGTTACCATATATAGTATCAAAGTACTCGTCAAGACGAATCAAACGAGCCCAAACTCGATGGGGTTGCGTCGTTTAATTACGGAGTTCCTATGGCCACCTTCAGCTCCATCATCAGACGCTGATTACCATATAGTATCAAAGTACTCGTCAAGACGAATCAAACGAGCCCAAACTCGATGGGTTGCGTCGTTTAATTACAGAGTTCCTATGGCCACCTTCCAGCTCCATCATCAGACCCTGTTACCATATAGTATCAAAGTACTCGTCAAGACGAATCAAACGAGCCCAAACTCGATGGGTTGCGTCGTTTAATTACGGAGTTCCTATGGCCACCTTCTAGCTCCATCATCAGACGCTGATTACCATATAGTATCAAAGTACTCGTCAAGACGAATCAAACGAGCCCAAACTCGATGGGGTTGTCGTTTAATTACGGAGTTCCTATGGCCACCTTCCAGCTCCATCATCAGACCCTGGTTACCATATAGTATCAAAGTACTGTCAAGACGAATCAAACGAGCCCAAACTCGATGGGTTGAGTCGTTTAATTACGGAGTTCCTATGGCCACCTTCAGCTCCATCATCAGACGCTGATTACCATATAGTATCAAAGTACTCGTCAAGACGAATCAAACGAGCCCAAACTCGATGGGGTTGCGTCGTTTAATTACGGAGTTCCTATGGCCACCTTCTCCAGCTCCATCATCAGACGCTGATTACCATATAATATCAGCTCGTCAAGACGAATCAAACGAGCCCAAACTCGATGGGGTTGCGTCGTTTAATTACGGAGTTCCTATGGCCACCTTCTAGCTCCATCATCAGACGCTGATTACCATATAGTATCAAAGTACTCGTCAAGACGAATCAAACGAGCCCAAACTCGATGGGGTTGCGTCGTTTAATTACGGAGTTCCATGGCCACCTTCTAGCTCCATCATCAGACGCTGATTACCATATAGTATCAAAGTACTCGTCAAGACGAATCAAACGAGCCCAAACTCGATGGGGTGCCGTTTAATTACGGAGTTCATGGCCACCTTCTAGCTCCATCATCAGACGCTGATTACCATATAGTATCAAAGTACTGTCGGAAGACGAATCAAACGAGCCCAAACTCGATGGGGTTGCCGTTTTAATTACATACACCTTCTAGCTCCATCATCAGACGCTGATTACCATATAGTATCAAAGTACTGTCAAGAGGAATCAAACGAGCCCAAACTCGATGGGGTTGCGTCGTTTAATTACGGAGTTCCTATGGCCACCTTCCAGCTCCATCATCAGACGCTGATTACCATATAGTAAAATTTCGTCAAGACGAATCAAACGAGCCCAAACTCGATGGGGTTGAGTCGTTTAATTACGGAGTTCCTATGGCCACCTTCTAGCTCCATCATCAGACGCTGATTACCATATATAGTCAGTACTCGTCAAGACGAATCAAACGAGCCCAAACTCGATGGGGTTGCGTCGTTTAATTACGGAGTTCCTATGGCCACCTTCTAGCTCCATCATCAGACGCTGATTACCATATAGTATCAAAGTACTCGTCAAGAGGAATCAAACGAACCCAAACTCGATGGGGTTGCGTCGTTTAATTACGGAGTTCCTATGGCCACCTTCCAGCTCCATCATCAGACGCTGATTACCATAGAGTATCAAAGTACTCGCCAATAAAGTACAAAGTACACAGTCAATAAAGTTCAGTTTAAATCTTAAAAATTAAATAAATATTTTTTTATTTTCTTATATTAAATGTACATAAATTCTCTCATTATTCGAAATTCGAATTCTAAGCGGGCAGGTTCAATCTGTTAATTTTGCGTCACACAATCTTAAAATTTCACTCTCATCATTTTTTCATAACACGCCTAAAGAAGTATAACTTCAAAAACTAGTCTTAACTTGTTTTTCATCCGTAGTTTCTCCCGCGTAGACATAGAAGTGTTCATCTTCATAGAAAGACCTTGCTGTCAATCCCAAATTCGTTCTCTGATCTTATTTTCGATTCTATTATTGATTTTGATCCGATCACAATCTTGATTCTAAACCTGATCCTACACCAGTTTCGACCGCGGCATCGTTCTCAATTTCTGGTTCCAGTACTGGCTCTAGATTCTGCTTGTTGGTTTCGCTTTTGACTATCACTCACGGTTTCAATTATACATAGTCAAAACAAGTGGTGGTATCAAAATGAAATGTGCACTATATCCTGCGATACTGTAGCTTTCTATATGTGGAAGAATTTTTATACCGACTATCCCCAACCAAGATAATTTTCATGACATCCTATTTAAATGAAACAAAACTTGCGCTTGCTCTGAGCTGAGTTCTGTCTACCCGGAAAGCCGCATTAAGATATTTTCAATAATTCGGAGATGTACGTGAACAAAAAAGACGGACAAAAATTTAAAATCATTGTTTTCTTTTATATTACCTTTTCTTATCCCCTCTCATTTCTCATATTTTCCTTCGATGTATAGACAAACCATTCTACTGTTTTATTTGATTTATAGATAAGGTAACTTTGTATGATATTTTAAAGTTACATGAATTTTTCGTTTTATATGACGTTTTGAGTCGGTGCGACTTTATAATAAGTTAAAAGAGAAAATAATAATTTGTTGATCGTATGTCATATTTTGTATAGTGTTTAACGCCATTGTGTTAAATTGATGTAGGCAACAATTGACAATACAAAGAAATATCTTTGTTGCCTCCATCAAATCATATTTGATATAACGGAGAGACAACTTCAGTTTGCAACTTTTATATTTTATCACGGTACAATGATCTTAGTCTAGTTTATGTGCTTTGTTGTTTATAGCATTAGATAAATGGAGTACTATAAATATATTCCGCGATCATAAATCAATTAATTTATTAATAAATTAATACAATTACTGTTTTTCAAAATATCGTATGATGACATATATTGGAAATAATATTTTCTTTGGATCTCCTTTCAAAACATATTTTTATAATCGGTTGTTGCATCTTTAACAATTATTAGAGTTCTGTGTATCTAAATTAAAAGAAACATTATAGAATCACTCCTTGTCCGCATGTTCGTCTGTCAAGACCCTTTTCTCAAGGAAGCACAAAGATATTTAGTTTAACACCAAATCCTTAATACTAAGGTGTCTTGAAGTTGAAAAATCAGAGTTTCTAAATCAACGTTATCAAAAAATACGACCAAAATACGGTCATTAGTGTGCAATATATTTTGAAACTCGCAAGTAAACCTAAACCAATAGCGTACTTTCCGTTGACCTAGAATCATGAAATTTGACAAGAACAAAGGTCTTACAGCACAAATAAGGGATAAATCAGTAAATTGATAATTTGTTGTTATATCATATGTTTTTTTATTACAAACTTTACACTTGTAATTGTAGTAAAACCGTATTTGTATTCAAATCAATATAGCGTATAAGATTATTTAAATTTTATTATGATAACGAAAAATTTTCCAAAATTTGAATACTTTTAGTAATATTGAATAATTTTGAAAAACAAATCAAAACTTGGGAATTTTTTGCACCAATACCTCATCAATATCGGTATCAAAACAAATAAAAATCATCAAATCTCTCGAAGGATAAATTGTCTACATACGTAATTAATTTTATACGGAACTTCTTATTCACATTTGTCCGGTTTCTTTTCACCCAAGCTAATTAAGGGTTACCATTTATGAAAATTTTCCACTAACAACATATTATGTTCGCATCATTTAATAGCATGAATAAAATATTAACGGGAAAAAGTTGACGCCAACTGTTAACTATGTACTCTAAGTTAAAGTGCATGTTGTGACGAAAGTTGCTAAAATTAATGAAAGTATCTAAAGTTGACCCTCCGCCCAGGGTGTTTGTTATTACGATGTGGCCTGTTACGATTTAAGATATATGAACACACACACTTGTGTATCTCTAAATATCCAACATGCGCACGAACACACGCACGCACGTGCACACACACGCATACACGCATCCGCATTGCCTGCGTCCTGTATCTGCACCCGCAACCGCACCGCACCTGGAACGCGCACGCACGCACGCATGCACACAGAGAGCACTATCTGATCCCAAACTAAACAACAAGACTTGCAGTATGGGAGTATATATATTTAAGTGAGATAAGCACAAGAGACTTTTTCGTCGGTATGGTTAACACAATATTAACTAAAATAATAATTCATACATTATTTTAATTATTGACGTAAATATTGAATAACTTATTTAGAAATATATAAAATAAGTTTTTTTTGCAATGAGAAACTGGTTCTAGTTTTGGTTAATAAATAACTGGGTTCCAATATACCTGTATTAACATGTATAAATACTTTGTTTAACATATTTTATTTATATTGAGTGAATAGTCTTGTCCTTACAATTTTAACTATTCCAAGAATAATTATTGTCAATTTAGAAAATTGTTATAAAAGTTACGAAATTCTAAAAAGATTGTAAGCGTAAGCTCAAGCAGATTATAAATGCCTGACGCAACAAGCACGTTTTGCTGGTCAAATCTCGCATTCCGCGAGCGTCTTGGCTTCTGTATTTACAGGCCGCTATACAGGATTATTTCTCAATTTATTTGAGATCCTAACAGAAACCCAGTTATTGCTTAAAATCCTATTTGGCAAGCGGTTACGAGAAGGCGCTTTAGTAAAACAAACACGAGTTTATAGAATTTTAAAGAGTATTCTGTATGACTGCGATCAAATATCTATGTTACGTCGGTGCACGAGTTGCAGGCGACGGTCACTAAAATCAATGATTCTGATAAGATAAAGCTATGTGCTTGAAAGAACCAAAGCACGACTGAATGCGATACGTGTACAGAACAAGTGAAATGGTAAGAGTTTATAGACTTAGGTATTGTTTATAAATGATGATGAACATGATAGAGACATTGAAAGGAAAGTAAATGTGGAAAATAAAATAGATAGGGTCTAGTTTACTATTATAAATAGTAAACGCATCTCTAACAAAGACGTTTATTTATAATGGAGATCTGTTCCTTGTGCTTTGTATAATATTTGGGTATGGAAGAAGAAACGTAAAAGTAGAATCGATGCAGTGGAGATGCGATCTCTGCATAATATGTGGGGCGTCTTTAAAAGATAAGTAGAAGAATAGCATCGAGAAAAGAAAAGATGTATAGAGAAAAGTGTGTTGCGGTGGATTTGGTCATCTGAATAGAATGAATAAAAGTATAATTACAAAATAAGTCTATAGAGCGAATATGTATAACGCAAGCGTCTGTAAGAGTTATCCTAAATAATGTTATGCTATTAAATTAAAGAAGTGGCTTTGTAAAAAGTACTATTTTATAAGCACACGAAACCAGTGATCCTGCAAACAATTGATTTGTATTAATAGAGAAAGATATGCATAGATCGTATAATGGGAGGTCTACATTCTTGAAAAATAAGCTTGAATAGATAAAAAAAAGAAAAAGGAGAAATGTATTCTGATACATAAAATTTAGTGTGCAAGTTAAAACTATTTTAAACAAAAATGACTTATTAATGTGTCCTCAAATGTACTGATATAGATGTTAAAACTGTTCAAATCGAAAATTTTGCATAAAGCTGTACGCAGTTACCTCGTAGACGTTTTGTGGAATGCTATTTTAAAAAAATCAGCGAATGTTTGGGTAAATATGATTTTTTATTGAGTAAAACGGTACTTATAATCAATACCTATGTTTAGTTAACAAATTCATGAGTCAGTATTTTATCTGTTTAGGAATTAGAATATCAACATAGTGTTACTATTTTTACCGCGTTCAAAACCTAAAATCGTATGTAAAGGCTATAAAAGGGCAGTCAATAGACCTAAATCACCATAGAAACTTATTTCAAGATGGTTTCCAAGCATTTGACGTAAAAAATAACAAGGTAGAGCATTGCTAAGCAGAGGCGGAAGCAATGCACGGCCGCGGGCTACGAAAGTTTGAGTGGACGGAAGACGACCATTTGCAGCGTAATGGCGGCGTAATGGAGTTACTTAGGTGTGAATATGGTTTTTTGGCTCGTATCTTTACAGCTGCTGAACCGACTCACTTTTTTAGGGGTGTCAACCGTTGCCGGACAATACTCGATATTTTTTCTATGAAAAAATGCAAAGCAATCATATGAGAATGGGAAATGTTAAATTGGACAAATGTCTTAGCTATGGTTATAACACATATATTTAGCTTTCATCGACCAACCCCATTCAACGTTACAATCCCAGTGTTAGTAATGCTAACACTATATACGTGTAAAAACGTATTCATTGTCCAATATTTTTCGAGCTGGAAGCAATATATCAGGACTTTGTCAACGTTCCAAATATACGTTCACTGCCTTTTGTTGAACATATTAATCGTGTAGGTTCAGGCTCTACATCAATTCAAAGCTCATATATAACGAATAAAGTAGTGTAGATCAAAACTTATGGCCGCATAAAAGTTTTGACGGTAACACAGAGCACGCAGCTTTGACTTTGGGTTGAACACAAGAATTATTTTTCCTCGATTTCCAATAATCGCCTGCATATAATACAGATATACGAAGTTACAGTCTCCAAGCAAAATAAACGAGCCTCACTAAACAAATTTCCAATGATGGTGACTATAGTATTTCATATATGACGGGCCGTTAAAATTATGTCGTATTTTAATAATTTATTAGATCTATTCCTAATTATTATTGTTAATTCTCACTGTCTCCTTATCTCATCTCCTTATCTCACCAACTTTTTGTATGTCAAGAATTCAAACTTTTATTTAACGTTATAAAGATCTTCCTTTCTGTCATTTCATATATCGATTGAAAAAAGTGCAACATAAAAGAAAAAAATATGAAGAGGTATAACTTCGAACTTCTAAATCTAAATAAGCTTCAAATACATAAAACATGAAGAACTATTCGTTATGGCCTAACTCCTTGATTATACCTTTTGGGTACCTTTTTGGATAAATACCTTCTTCCACCTATACAAAGGTAAACGAAAATTCAAGGAAAAAAAAGCGCCCAAATATTACCCACTAGAAGAGCCAAACCATACCAAGGTCAGGAACCTTCATGCTGCCCTCTCGCCCACCCACCCAAACTGCGGAAACAGCCAATCGTACTTTTCGGAGGCGGATTCAACCGTTGCTCCCAGTATCTGAACAGCCTTGTTCCTATGTCGATATTGTTAAACTTTATGCTTCTATACGGATATTAGGAATATTGTACACACATTTTAAATCCTAGGTATATATATATTTATCGTAATTTGATTTGTTGCATTGTCCCTTTCTATCAACCTCCTACATCGCTAATCATAGCCTAAGATGTAGGTCTAAGGCCTATGACTCAACCTGTTCTCTATAATTTTTCTACATAATATATTTTAATTCCGCCTCTTTAGCTTTTTTATTGACAAACATGAGTTAATCATTTAGAGCCTAGCCCTCGCAGTACTGTTTTATTATTAGCCTTAACAAACGGTTTTCTTATATATTACTACATATCACTTGTTATATATTATTATTATTTATTATATATATCATTACTCATATGACTGTGTGAGGGTATTATTTAGATTGGCTCTGTTATTAGACTATTAATAGCTTGCATTTTTTTTTGTGTATCTTTGATGTCGTTATGTTATTTTACCAAAGAGAGAAGCAACTCGACGAATCCTTGTTTCTCTGCAAGAAACTATCAAGTTTCTTTTATTCCTTTATTCTCTATTTCGTTCAATTAAATATGTTATAACAATGCAAATATGTATGACATTAATATCATTCACTAAAAAGGATTTTTTTGAATTTCACCTGTTCCATTATGTTCTTTCTAATTAAAATCATAGTTTTTTTTTCGATTACAAAAAAGCATTTTGAATAGTTTCGTTCGTTCTATTAATGCTTTCTATCCATTTCGTCTATCTTGTTTTTTGTGTATTTATAGCGTGTCATTGGCATTAAGATAAAATAGTCAAAAATGACATACAGGTATTTTGAGTCACCGCTGGATGACGACTTTATTTAACCCATGTCGTGTAAAGCTGTTACTAGAGCTCACTTTAATGTCTGTCCCAGTCAGTCAGTCACTCATCATCTGTCTGTTATAGTCGAATTCGAAATTGTATGACTTTAAAAGTTGAAAGTTTTATTTAAAATTACAACTTTTGCATTATCAAATTTTTAATGAGCACTGTAACTTTGTTAAAAATCGTAAAACTAAAAACTATCAACCTAAATGAATACATGTTATATTCAATTTTTATGTGACTTATCGTTTCACGCGGTATTTCATTAGATTCTAATTATAAGCGTTCACAGAATCATTTTTATAAAGGACTAATTCGTTTTCTTGACAACCGCATTGATGCAAATGGAAATTCTTAAATGTCTGATACCATAACGTGATTACCGGCCACCCACGGCCTCGCCCACACCGAAGTAGAATCAATTCGTATTTCAGACCACGATCTCACTCTATATAACTATTTGGATTCCGGGCATTGTCGACCAGATTAAATTCGTCCAAAAAGTGCCAACAACGACAGTGGTCCTGTAATGCTTTTTTCCCTTCAAGTTTTGATTACAATTGTTTATTTGATAGTAGACAGAGTGCTTGTTAGTTTCTGTCTTTATGATACCCAAAAAAGTTATCTATCTTTTGATATTTCATACATTCGAAGATACCTATAGTTGTGCCAAACGGTTTATATAAGTCTAAAATTTTATGTAAATGTAACAGAATCAACATTTTATAAGCATACATAGACCTTACATGTGAATTTGTTCGATGAAAATAAGTTTCGATATCGAGACCATTTAAATCAAAAAAAATATCTGATTTCATATGTTAGGAAACACTACAGTCGATAATTTTGTACAAGATTTTATCGAAAAATTCAAAATTCCAAATTATCACATAGCAAATGACATACATAATATACGACAAAAGAAAATACAGACCGATAAAAGAAAATATATATTAACTAAAATGTGGAACATAAAGTGTCGAGTCAAAGGGATGTTGTTCTTTCTTCCTCACTAGTATGAAAGCAAAATTACGCTTTATTTTTCATTGGAATCGATTCTAAATGCAACTAATTATGCAAACATGTTCTTATATGGTTTTTTATAAACGTTATGAACGTTTAAAGTTTTCGAACGCAAAGTTATAAAACGCCTATACTGGTATCACATCAAATATTTCTGTACCTCCACAAAAATAGGCTAGACTTAAAAATAAATACGTTGACCGTTTATTTTGTAACGTGCAAGAGTTCATTATACGCACGGTATTATAACGAGGGCTAGGTCGAAAGCGGGATTAAGACTGAAAGCCGGGTCGGTAGCGGACCGGAAGTAGGACTGGTATAAACTGAAAGGGTAACCGAGAGCGAAACCGGTTTAACAATCTGGAATGAGACTTGTACGAAAACCGGAAGCGAGAACCGAGATTCGAACTGGTATAGATGCGGATAGGTGAAACCAGGGCCGAGTGTTAATATATCCATATCATACTCGAACCGAAACATCGAAGCGTGGGTGACAGTGTTTCGCCCTTCAATCAAGCAACTTCGCGTCCGAGCGCCCGCGCGCTCCCTACACCCGCTACCGTCCGCCGCTTTAAAATATGCGACATCACGCGGGACTGCGACGAACTTTTATCTTTCGATAATTTATGTTTCTTCGGCATTTTTAACGACGGACCCAACGAAGTTGGCCTAACGCCAATTTGTTAAAATTTGAATAATCGCGCCCACTCGTGATGTGCAAGAAATATCAAAGTTTGCTGTTACTTTACGAGATATTAAAGTTATCTGTCAGAAAGATACATTTTACCTCTATGTTTAAATTTATACAAGTCTAATCGAAATAGTTACAGAAATTATACAGTTTCCTAAAATTTTATAGTGTATTCCAAAATTTTATTATATTTAACATCCCTGTTTTTTTCAAGATAAAGGTTATTCATTACATACGGTTTACAATTATTGCCATTTAATTTATTATTTAAATACACTTTGATACAATCAGTTTTCAGAGTGTATAAGCATGATAGAAAATGTGTAGCGCCAGTTCCGACACGATTCAAGCCACTTTCAATAAGAAGTGCGAAAAACAGAATCTGAAATACCTACAGTTTCTGAGTTAATTAATCCAGTGCTTTTCCATTCATAAGGAACAGATAAATGAGTATAAATGCGAAAAGGTAGCTTTTAAACGGTTTTATTTAATTTACTTCTTGTTTTTGGGTCAAATTTACCAATTGAAATTTCACCCCTTCTAGTAGACCGATTGACCTGAAATGCAGTACACGTCTTTAGTTTTGATGGCAATACAATTTTCTGAATTCAGTATCATTCTAACACCAAAATGGCGCCCACCACAAATGACGAATTACATATTTTCACAACTAAGAGTAATAAGCATATTAAAAATGCAAATCCAATATGGTCGGCAACAAAATGACGAATTACATCTTTTTCAAAACCCTAAATATGGGTATCAAATGAAATAGCTTGACTAGTAGAGGTACTTACTGTTTACTACGACAAATTTCAAATCTCTCAAAGCGGACGGCACAAAATCCCAAATTTCATATTTTCTCCAATAAGGGTAGGGTATCAAATGAGAAGGTTTTACAAGTAGAACACAGTTAATGACGGAGCATAGAGTTCAGACAGTCTATACTTACATTAAAACTAAATTCTTTTTGTTCTCTACCCAATATTCAACATTGAGTAATAAATTGAAAAGTAAAACTTGGAAATAAAATTAATAAAAAATTAAGTTAAACGGTCTTACAAAAATAATTATGTGAATAATGTACTAAACGCTAATAAAGATTAGGTAGATCTTTGGTGCCAATCAACACACCACTCTTCTATCGATCTAAGGCAGCGGTTCTCAAACTTTTTTGGTGATGGAACCCTTTCGGAAAGCAAAATGCTTGACGGAAACTAACAATAAAACAATCGTTTTTAAAAGTGTATTCTTTATTAATAAGCATCATAAAAGTACAATTTAACAGTTACTAATTATTACTTACTTTACCTCATGACAAGTACATTATTAGAAGATATTAAAAAAGAAAAATCTAACTAACGGGAGGTATGAAACTGTTTTTTTATTTTTCATCAGTTGGTTGATATCAGGTTTGATAGAAGACAGTTGAAGTCTCATATCAGGTTCGGCGTCCAGTCTATTGCAATATTTTGTTTTCGTGGCTGCATAGGTTGAGAATCCTGTTCGCACAGATATGTTGTTGGGAACGGAGAAGAATATTCAGAGCCATTTTGCCAAGCATTGGATATTCATCACGGATTCTGCACCAAAATCGTTGAGAGGCGTCGTTTTGAACAGTGACTCCATACTTGTGTCTGATGACATTTCTAAAGAGATTCATATATCTCGTTTGACATACTTTCGGGTTGCAAGTTGGGTAAAAAGGATTATGAATCCATGAATTAATTTTTATTTTTGTATTTTGTTTTTTCATTTCTTTACCAACGCAAATAATCCAAAATATAATTTTTTGAAGACAATCTATTTTGTTATAAGTTTTGAAATAATTGCTGTCTGTTTACCTTGCAATGATAAATTCAATTCGTTCAGTTTTTGAAAGATATCCGCCATAAAAGACAATCGGAACAATCAAGTTTTATCATACAAACGGTCTTTCAAATAAAAGAAGTTATGCTGAAAGAAACATTTGTAACTCGGCTCTAAGTTCAAATAGCCTTGTTAAAGTTTTACCCTGAGACAGCCATCGCACTTCTGTGGAGCAGCAGTGTTTTATGTTTGCTGCCATAATCTTCACACAATGAGAACAATCGGGATTGTAGTGGTCGTGATTTGATAAAATTAATTATTTTACCGCTTCATCCATAACTAATTTTAGATTTGACGGCATTTGCTTCATCGCAAGTGCTTGTCTATGCAGAATACAATGGCTGGAACTACAATTAGGCGCTTTATTTTTTATTCGTGACACTGCCTGCTGTTTTACCTGTCATCGCCTTGACCCCATCTGTACAAATATCAATGCAATCGTTCCAACTGAGATTATTTTCTTCAAAAATATGTTTATTTTATTTAAATTTCATTTCTTCCCGGTAGTGTTTGTGGGCAGCGGTGAACACATAAGCATGTCTTCAAAAGAACTTTCATATGGATATCTCACGATAACCAGCAAGATAGCCAGACCAGCGACATCAGTTGACTCATCCATTTGCAAGGCGAATCGTGTTTTTGTAGACGTGTAACTAGTTCTTGTTTGACGTAGTTTGCCAGATCATGGATTCGCCGTGAAACAGTATCGTTTGATAGCGGCACAGTAGAAAGATGCTTGCAGATTTTTCATCGAGCATACATTTTGTTATGTCTAACACAATGGTTTTATTAAATTCTCATAGTGTGCGCTTCACCTGCTTGTGCAATGCGATAGCTAACTAAATATGATGCCGGCCTTTCATTGATAGTTTGCGTTACATCATCATCATTTTTTGACTTTCCATAACTGTTCTTTTTTAGAACAAAAAATTCTTTATTCTTTCTTAGTCCCTGTGTACAGTTTCTAAATGTCGGCGCAATTTGGCAGGTGCCATGGAACTATTAGGAAGCAGTTTACTACATAGCATGCAGAGAGCCGTTGGAATCAACAAATCCGAAACTGATATATGATTCATCATACTTTTTTCTTGTCTTTGAAACCGTGGAGCTTGACGTCGTGGCATCATCGTCTGGATCGGTAATTGCTGTATTCTCCGTGCGTACTGCTTTTGAACATTCAGCGTCATTAGAAGATGTAGTAAACACGTTTAACGCCTTTAAGCCAACGTTCCATTCTTCTTATTAATGGTAATGTTACACGTCAGGATAGTGGGGTCAAAATAATGCACAATCGTTACTGGTTTAAGAGACTAAGTTTAGTCCAAAGAAGAAATGTACAAACTGATACAATCTGAATACAGCAGGCAGTAGAACAATAAACACTAGTTTCATATCACGTTTAAACTCCGCACCTTAGCCAGCTTGTAAGTAGGTAGGTAGGAACTTATCGTCTCGAACGCTAATCGTCAACTGACTCGAGGCGACGCGTGATCGCCGTTTTATACTTAGTCCTAGACTCGATCTCGAACATTCTCAAAAATACTCTAGTTGGCGCCATTGATAAACAACAGAAAGGAAATAAATAGAAATACAAAAATGCATTGTAAACAATCCGACTTTATATTTTGAAGTTACAGCCAAAGTCGCTTGTTAAAACTATAGGTCTAATTCAGAGGCGGTTTTATCAAGGGACTGCGCGCTACACAAGTATATGCGCGGCGAGCGGAGTCCAAACGTTCGATCAGAAAGAGGTGTTTTGATTTTTCTAAATTCTTGCGGAACCCCTACAAGGATATCCGGAACACTCT
>BGZK01002991.1:0-35039 GCA_005406025.1 Eumeta japonica | reverse complement strand
TAATAATATGCTAACAAATTTATTGTGGCAGAGTCAACTTGCTCCACAACACGAAAATGGCCGGCTGAAACGGTGAAATACCACACTGTCATAGAATACGGACGAAGTAGCAGTGCGCTGTTGCCTTTCGTCCAGTGAGTAGAGTTTCGGTGGCCACTGCCTCCTCTATCACCCCACCTTCCCTCACAAGCCATTCCCCCGACATCAGATATCCTGTTCCTATCTAAGACGCCGGAATTGCGAATTTACCCTAGTTCGGAAGACAATTTTTCGATCAAGCAGCAAGCAAAAACTAGAGGTAGCTTTTTCAAACTAGATTGCATGCAGCTGTAATCAAAAATACAAAATTCAGCTTGTCGTGACCATAGATATTTGTCCTCTAAATATTTAGAAGTTTTATAATACTCTTTTTTTGCATGTAATTGTCTAATAATGTTCTTAAGTTTATGTAAGAGTAAGTTTTGAATGTCTTATTGAACACGCGCACACAGAGCACCATAAATAATTTGTGACTTTAAGTAACCGAGCGACGTGTAAATACAATTTGTTTTTTATCTACAGCATACGAGTCTACGTCTATGATCGCGTTTCTTAAACATTCCTAATTTTCTTCCATGCATATTTCAATTTATCTCTTAACTAGCTGTGTTACCAGGCTTGGATCAAATTTCGCGACCCTGTCTCGAACCAGCTCTCTTTAACCGACGACCCTAAAATCTTCCACACGCACTCGGTGATGAACCGAACGTATTCAGTGGCATATTTTTTTTTCAAAATGGCCACCGACTTGTATGGAAAATATGCCTTCTTTGCTTCACAACCTCCTCGATATCAGCAACGAGGCATGTATGCGCTTGTATTACATAATAATCATTTGAAACTCCAAAAATCCACGCGAGACGACCCGTAACATCGGTAATAACGTTTGACACCGCATACATCGAAAGCCCAACATATACGCATTAAAAATAACACGTCTATAATCCGGCGATGGATGATCTGCATTGGACTAGAAATCTATTTTAAGCTAAGACACTACAATTTTACACTTTTCATTGCATTTTAAAAACGTACATTAATCTAATTTATAGTTTTTATTTAGCACACATTTAGGTTCTCCGTTTCGCCATGCATTTGAACCATCGTTTGATATTAAGACCGTAAAAAAGTTTGATTTTTGATGTAATTTTTTAAGGCATATTTCATGATTTTCACTGGGCACTAAATCAAAACTTTGCCGCTACGCGTATATCTATAGCCTATATTTATTAAGCTACAGCTGTTCGGATGGATGTACAGTGAATCCCTTTTATTTTTAATATCGAGCGATCTCTCTGTCAGTCATGTTCACTGTTGATTCTTTTATCGGCAATCAGCTGCCCCAGAGACTCCGTCCACGTGGATATGGAGTGAATCTCTTCATTGTCTTTATCACCAGATATCTCCTTCAATATGTCTATCTCCAAATATCTCCTTTTAATTACGATCTCGATACCGGCCTATACTTTTAAACTTCAACACGACCTATTTATTTCTAATGCGGTCGCAATACATCCCCCTGCGTCAAACGAAAAATACTTACTGCGACTGCGCGCAAACTGGACAAAAAAAATTGCCCATGGAGGAGATAGACAACGACGAAAGCTCGGTAAAAAAAAGTCAGACGTCAAATGGCCCGCGCTCGCGCCGGTCTGTTTATCATAATTTTGCACCTTACGTCAGCAGCTTCATGTTTTATTTTGTACCGATTTTCGGGGGCTGCCGATGTTTTATTTATCCGTCCGCGCTGACAAACACCGCTCCGGGCGGACCCGCGAAATGCAGCTTGATCGCTTTGAATGTATCCGTGTGACGGTTCGATCTTGGAGACGTACATTCAATGATCAGCGTGCGCTGGCGTGTCGCTGCTAGCGCACAGGGGGTCATCCATAAATTACGTCACAAAAATTATAAGATTTTTGACCTACCCGTCCTTGTCACAGGTGGTCGTACGTAAATGAAAACAGCAGTTTTACAACTCTTTTTGTGCAAAATACTTTAAATATTGGACAAAACAAAGGCATGAACCTGTTTGTTTTTGTATTTCGAATTTGACTGACTCCTTTCTCACATTTTCGCCGACCGGAAAGTGTGACGTGTATGGATGGCCCTATGCTAGGGTCGTGATACGATCGTATTTGACTATATTTCATTTTATTGAAATTCTTCTGTCGAAGAGTGCATCTCTATGACACGCTTATCATCTAGTTTCATTATGTTGACTGCCAGCATGTAATCTTTGATTGCAATTCATTTCTAGCGACGACTTTCATAATTTCGGCAAATCAAACTAGAAAATGTTGTGAAATGAAATTGAAGAAGTAACGTATTTGTTTACTATTAGTTTTCGCCCGCGTGGACGTGCCATTACTTAATTCATTTTTTATACCGACATATCGCGCCGTCAACCACGATGTCAATCTCGGTTCTGATTTCGATTCAAATTACGATCTCGCAAACAAACACACACACACACACACAACACACACACACTGACACACACATATATATATTGGAGATGCGATGTCTGCGTTTATGTGTGGAGTGTCTCGTAAAAATAGATGTAGAAACAATGATGTCAGAGAGCGGTGTAGTTTGAAGGAAAACGAAGTGACTAGAGTAGATAGAGGATGTTGCGGCGGTTTTGGCCATCTGGCCAGAATAAGTGAAGGTAGACCGACAAAACAAATCTATGGGGCGAATGTGTGATGGAAAGGTCGGTGAGGGTCGCCCTAGAAAATCCTATGCGGACCATACTGATGGCGTATTAAAAAAGGGCCGATTTTAAGCACCCGAAACCAACGAACTTGCATCAAAAGGCTGATGGATGTCAGCGAGGCAAGAAAGATATACAAAGATTGTACCATGTGCAAATCTATAGCTTTGCCTACCCTTCTGGGAAATAGGCGCGAGTTTATATTATTATTGTATATACCTATATATATACAACAACAACAACAACAAAATTACGACATGCAACACACGTCAATCCATCAAAGTCTGTGGAGTAGTTGTGGAGTTCCGACAGATGCAAAAAAGACGAAAATGCAAAACCGAATGAAATGCATTCTACTACCACTGCTACCACTTCAAAGAAGAGTACCACATCTTAAAATAACTTTAAAGTACAGTTAATTTTTCTATTGTTTTATACATACATAGTAGGTGTAATAAGATCACGTTCGCAGTTTACGAAATGTCAAGACCGGACGAAGACTTTTACAAAAATAATTCTAGGAAAAAGTGAAAATTCATTTGCCCCATACGGCTATAAATAATACATGGTATTCTAGAAAGGTGGATGTGTTCATCGCCGCCGGTGCTGATGATGAAATTGGAACGGCTCTGTTTTGATGGTAAACATTTTTCCAGAAACTTACTCCCTGCTGTGTGGACATCGACCGACCGAGTGTGACGAAGCGCAGAACCGGTCAAGTGCGACTCGATTCGCATGGAGGGAGTTCTGTACGACAGGTATAGAACTCCCTATGTATTGTAGATATATCTATCTTATAAGACCTTCGTATAGATGGATCATCATATAGATATCTATAATACATTAATACATCTATCTATAGTTAACACTATCACGTTTGTTCAAGTCTGAGCCAAAGTTAATAACCTAAAACAAGGGCAAATGTGTATGTGCAGAACATTTGCAGGTTCGCTATCTTATTTTAACACCATAAGCTTCTAATATCCATAAATAAAGGACTACTTTCTGTTCCTTTTAACTTCCGCTTTGAAATCTGAAAATTTTACAAAAGAAGTTACTGTTTTAGTCCAATTTTAGGGTTTTGGTAATTTATTTTGATCTGTTTGCGGGAGTTTACATATATCTTGTCTTGAATCTCCGTAGCATTTTCCTCGATCACTAAATTACACTCTCTAAACTGAATAAGTGGAAAACCACTAATTAATAGTCAATAGCTACTATTTTAAAATGTCCAAAGTATACGACCAGCAATAAGTGGTTATCCACTCTTTCAATTAGTAGAAATGATTACAAATTAAAATTGTAAATTTTCTACTAATTAAAAGTATAATTCTACTCATTATAAAAGTGATTATTTTACTAATTGTCAAGTGACTACTATTTCAGAATTACTAATTCAGTAGTGAAGTTAGCCATATTACTTTTCAATTAGTGAAAAATTACTAATTGAAAAGTAACGCCTTCAAACTTAGTAAATCTGTAGTAGATTCAACTAAAAATTACTAATTTTGATGTAGTTTCTACTATTACTACTACAATTAGTAAAAATTCTACTAATTCAGTTTTAGAGAGCAGCTATTAAAAGAACTATATACCCACACAGTTCTCCTTCGGAATAAGGAGGAATAATATTTTTGTATTGCTTTGTCACGCAATAAGGCAAGACCGAAAGTCATTAAAATTCGAGGATTGATAAAGTATAACAAAAAAGGAGCGGCTACAACAATCAAGCAGCAACAAAGGACTTTTTGAATCAACGTAACACACCGATTTTATTCAAAAAGGATGTAAAAATTCTGAGGTTCGATTTTTTCTTGTACTCATTTAGAAAATCCATGTGATAAATATTTACTTCTTCGAGATTATCTCAAATTCATTTTTTTGTGATGGACCAGAAATCGTACATGGATCATCGTTTTCCTTTTCATATGTTTCGTTGAAATATCAAAATATCGGTGAAATTTAATAAGTACTTTAGACGACTTTGTATTGTAAATTTTAGTCGGAATTAATTCTGATATTTTATACCAAATGCCTCAGGCATTGGTGCTGTTGAATTGATATGAACATGTAATTGATAAAATATAAAATCTGTTTATCAAACGAACATCATAATTACCAGTCATTTCCAAAAATTTAATTACAGATTTCAACTTTTGATTGTAAATAGATTCGTCGATTTTCATCATTTCACCAGTATTTTGGGCAAATATATGGGAGGTGTAGATTTTAATGGGAAAACCAAAAATTTTGCCATTTTAACATTTTTATTTAGAGCATTATACAAAATGTTTTTAATCTTTTATAACTTTTTTGAAATAATCAACAAAGGGTTTAAAGTTTTTTAGTTTAAAATAGTCAAGTACATGATTAAACTTATGGAAACGACAAAAGATTTTTTTTAACTATTATTAAGTCTCATGCATAAACGGCTTTAGCAATTACCAACAAAAGCCTTGATTAATCTTGGTCTGGCAAAATTTTGATCAAGCATTAGTGTGTCAGGCTATTTTTTTTTCAAAATACGAGTTAATAACCAAAATTTTGGCGTTTGATTTTTTCTTAGCGTATATAGAAAACTAGCTGAACTCGCCAGACGTTGTCCTACCGGGCTATAACACGTCTATATAAATTAATTGAATTTTATTAATATTTTCAATTATACAATATTTTTAACTATACAATATTTTTAATGTAATAGATTAACATAGCACAAACCAATCTCTCCACAAAAATAAACTTGTACATGCCAATTTTTTATGATGCTCGATTGAATGGTATAGAACTTGGTGTGCTGCAGTGCCACCTGGCGGAAAGTTTCAGCAAAGGCTATAGCACAAAAACCTTTTCCATGGAATAGTACACATACGTGCCAATTTTCATGGTGTGATCGGTTGCGGAGTTTAGCGATAGCATATATACAAAACATTCATTTAAATTTGTATACAGATTTATCATTGCAGTAAATATTTTAAAGTTGTGCTGACAAACAGTTGCACAAGAGTAGAGATACCAGACTTAATTTTTATATTCTACTGATCATCACGCCTTCAATAGAAGAACATTGTACTTATATTTTATATATCAAAGTTTTCCAAAAAAAAAAAAAAAAAGAAGAAAATTTATGCAAAAAAATATTGGCGTTACAGATAGCCAAACAAAAAAATATTTGTTTAATATCTAAAAGCAACGAAGTCCATTCCTGTATGTATTCTGGATAACCGCCCTTTTACGGCGGTCGCCCGGCCCTATTGTGGCATTCAAAGGATAAACGGGGATACGAGCGACCAGAGAGGTGATCACTGTCACTCATGGAGACTCGCAATTTAGACGAGTCACGAGCGTGTCGCGCAACCCTTTAGAAGGAAATGGAATGATCTCATGAAGGCGGGAGCGAGGGTAAGAGAATACCGCAACTCGCGTTCACGAGACGAGACGCAACAACGCGCTAGCTGCCACTTCACGTCCGTATCGGGCGCGATAGTGGTCGTCGGTCACACGGTCGAAGAGCATCGACGAACTGCAAGGCAACATTTAATCGTTTTAACCGAAATGGACTGAAATTGACTTTTTACTTTCAAATTTTTATCTAACGTTGACCCTCATTAAACTCGTTTACATACATATGCTGCGCTACGACGTTGGCTGTTCGCTACCAACATTCGAGGATCTCGTCCTCGGCGAAGGTCTACTTCGTCATCAGAGTGGTGCCCGTTTCAAACTGCCGATTGCGTCAGCCACTTCTGCCACACCATTTGGCATTTCTTTCCGGGATTCTTCTCGTAAAGATATCGCCAGTACATATCGATTATCGTTCACTTGGGCGATCTTTATAGCGAGTTAAGGTATACTAGTCACGCCCGCGGCTCCGCTCGCGTGGACTGCAGGATTGTTGTTCAAGTTTAAATTGACTGGAGGGAGAACTTATTTTAGAGACAAAATACATACTGTGGGTTGTCTTTACAAAATAGACATATGCTATTGCAGACCGCTTTGTGGGTCTTTTTAAGATCTACATTTCGCAATCATCAATTTGATATTACTTAGCATGAGCCATACAGGCATTATTCGTGAAGTTCTCGTTGTGGCGGAGGCGTAACGTCACCGACCCGACTACAACACCAAAACGAGCAGATCCGAGCAGTGATTATCACCTCACAGAACACGGGCTAGAAGTAGCAGCTTCCGTTGTTGCATTTGCTCCAGCGAATGAGAGTTCCGGTGTTACATTCCCCTTTACCCATCTACTAATCCAATCCTCCATTAGATATCCCATTCCTTCCAGAGAGGCCGACAACGCGCTGGTGGTCTGGGATGGCGATTGTCTGCGAGCGGTGGTCATCTACCGTCTGATGGTTCGTCTGTCCGTTACACTATACCATACGCTAATACGTCATCAAAACCTTTTTTTTGTAAAACGATTACCGTCACTGCTTATCTAGTACGTTTCTTTACGTAACGAAACATATCTTGTTACTGGCCAGATAACGTGTGTATGAATTTAAAAAAAAAGCACACAACCGGACAGACAGACGAAAACCCGTCCAATTTTATGATTCGTATTGATTTGTAAATCCGTGATAGCGAACCTAAACGAATACAGCTCTGAGGGGTCACCCGATTCAGCCAATCGGGTGCGGTCGCGCGTAACCATTTTCACCGTCGGAGAGGAACTCCGACATGCGCCGGACTGTCAGTTTGTCGGAAAAACAAACGGTATACCGGTTCACTGTCCCCAAAAACGGCCTCCGACAGTGTGTCGCCGGCGGACGTACGGGGCGCCTGATCGGCTGGCGCGCGCGCGCACGCCTACTTCCAGCGGAACGATTCTGTGAACCCGAAACGGTGTCGTCGTGCCGTCAGAATAACGTTAGCCGAGGGCGCGTCATATTCCGCCATTCTCATTCTCACCCCACATCATTTTCTTCCGGTCTCGCTGATCGGCAAAATCGGTTCACGTTAATCACCAATCTATTATTCATATTTCGTATAATTTGACATGTTACCCCATGAGATATTTATTTAGACTATTAATCGGAACTGGGTCGGTAAGGTTCGCCCTAGAAAACCTATGCAGACCAAATCGGTGGCATGTTCAAGAAGGGCCAAATCTTAATTATTCGAAACCGACGAGCTGCTTGAAAACATTGATGGGTGTTCAGTAAGGCGAGAGGTATGCAAAGATAGTACCATATGGAAACCGCGGTCTCTGGCTACCCTTCTTGGAAATTTTGGATGTTGTACACTGAACCAAATGTAACTACTTAAATACATACGACGAAAGGTTTAATGTGGCAACTGCGTAGACGCTGTATTACTGTTACATATTTCTTGACCCAGTACGATAATTAAGTTTATCTGTTTATTATACCGCTGAGTATAATAGTACGTTTATTCGATAAGTGTATCGAATGAATTAAATGAATGAAAATGAATTAAACTACATAATCCTAAATTGTATATATTATAGTCAGTGATTTTTACATGCTTCGTTTGTTATAAGAAACGCTATGTGAGAGCTTGATATCGTAATTATTACTAATGATAAATATTAAAAATATATTTATTATAAAGATGTTAAATCTTTGTCAAGCGATTTGTGTAATGTTTTACGTAGCTATTTAAAAAATGCGAAAAGTGTAGTCCAAAGGCACAGGAGAACTATTAGTAGGTAGGTGATTATAATAGTTACAAATATTAAACAAGAGCGAACAGACTATTCCGTCGTGGGTAGTTTTATATGTGTTCGGTCCGAATAAAAATCATACTTTTATCTCCGATTGAAGGATCTCGTATCCACATATCCCCTGACTCGAATATTAACTATGTCCGTTCGCGTATTTTCCCGACAAAGCGGCTTTTCCCTTACGGCAGCACGATTCATTGCTGAGTTTAGAACAAGCGAAGCGATCTCGGCCACCCTCCATTCGCTCAAAGCGACGCGGCAACAGCGACAGCGGCATCGTCATCCGAACCGGGACCGCTAACGGGACCTCCGGCGGGATCTCTATCGCGGTCATCCCGAAACGTGAACGGGAACGAACCCCTTTTAAATTGTAGATGCGGCCGCGGGTGGCGCCAGCCACACCGCGCGGATGCGTCTGCTGAAATGACAGCTCAAATGGTGGTAGCGATGGTGATGGAGGGCCTCTGAAGCCGTCGAGGGTGCATCTCCTCGGACCGCGCTTGGGTGGAGTTGAGCTTGAACCGGGTCACGAAGGCGATCAATTGAGCTTGCAATTGCAATTGTTGCAATTGAAGCAATTGAAGCAATTGAGCTTCGAGGCAGTTTCGGTATGAATACAGTTTCGTATAAGTCACGGTTTGCAAATGAAATGAACACGCGAATGGTACTTTGATAATGATCGACAAATGAAAGACGACAGTGAAAACAGAATAAATATTATGAAAAAATTGAATATGATTCATTATTAGGACAAGCTAATTACAATAACAAAAGATTCATCATAAAGCAGTAATAGTATAATAATAATAAAATAGTAGCTCTTGCACCCTTTTTTAAGGTATATAAATAATAGAGAAAAAAGAACCATATAGAAATCTATGAGCACTGTCACCCTCACTGAAACAGGCGTGTGCTTATATAAAAAGGAAAACCGGTCAAGTGTGAGTCGCATGGGAACACGAAGGGTTATTACAGTACAACATGAAACTCTGCCGCTGTGAAATTAGTCACGAGAGCGTCGCAATGACATAAAATTGGCACGCGGCGGAGAAGAAGGTTCCTGGTGTCAAACCCGCGCATTACACATTCGCAGGCAATTCAGGCAGAGTTCCGTGCGTTGTACCGTAACTCGCCAAGGATCACCAAAACTGCAGGTTCCGTACGGACGAAGTCGCGACGCCCGCGCGTCTAGCGCGCGTGAGCCGGCGGACGGTGTGGGTCCCTTTACGTTGTCCATAAACAAAAACAGGAAAACACTTTAACATTTTACACGCGCGCATTTGTATTCCGAGACGACTTTGAATAAAATTTGAGTGAGTTTGGTATACATGAAAAAAAAAAAGAGGCAAATCGCTCCGATACATCCTGTTTTTTCGCCGTCGCGTTACGTAATATAATGTGGGCCACGACGTGCGCGAGATATTCACGTATAGACGATCTAATCGATACTAAGTAAACTTTTGAGAACGGTTTTTGATGCGAAACATGTATGCGCGCGTCAGCGTGGGGAGGTTGAGCGGTTGATGTGTGAGCGCGAAGGGTAACGTTACACGAGCGATGTAAATATGCGTTAACACATCAGCTGTATATACAGGAGTGACGTGCGATTGAGACAGCGAAAGGAATTGAATATATATATGCTTAAGCAGTTCTTTATAAATAAATTAATTGCAATTTTAAACAAATGGAATTTGTTGTCCCCAAAATAATGTTTGACACTAATTCGTTATTTAATTGATTTATTTGAAAAATAATTTAAAATATTTTAGATTATTCGACGTCGCCCTATTATAGTATATCATTGTTAAAATTAATAAAATTAACTTGAAATTATTTATTTTTATCACTAATTTATTGGCAGAAGACAGAATACCTTAAAGAATTCGAATCAGTTATATTATTATAACGAAATATATTTTTTATTTATAAATATAAATATTCTCTAATTATGATATTGCATTTAAAATAATAAGAAATATATATTGATTTTATTAACAGACTTTATTCTTTTTTATCGTATTATTTTACTACATATTTACTTTATTGGTATTTATTGGATTGTATGTATCTGTGTATGTAACGGAATCTTTGACATTAATTTTCACCAATTTCCAGAAGTCTGATTAATTTGAAACTTTGCGTACGTATCAAGGACCAATGGCAATACAATAATTTGATAAGTTTATGTCATTATCCTGATCAGGATCGCCAGGATCGAATAATTTCGTCGCGTATCGTCTGCGCGAGAGCAAGTGGCTTAATACTGTTACTAAATTCTATTACTGTTTTGTTAGAGAACTTAGTAACAGTAATAAGCATTATTATTAATTCAACTATTGCTGTATTGTTAAAAATTACTAATTTTTAATAATTAATCGAACTAAAAAGTGAAAAATAATTATAGTTAAAAAAAAAATTAAACGTGTGGCACTCGGGGACTGCCACAGTAAAGCTATTGCATAGCATTTTTTATAACTTATGAAATTATAATTATTAATTTATTAATGCAGTATTTTTTTTCTTTGATATTAATTCAAGTTTTTCATCATTTTCTTCATAAATGCACTTTGTTTATTCATATTTAAAACACTTTATACACAAATTTTACGCGTATAGCTATTCACCGGCAACTGCTATTCACTGTTGTACATAGGTACACCTATGTATACATATATACCTACATGTATACTTACGGGGCACATGCGGTGAGTGTGGCATTATAAAGATACGATAGATACCTATACACCTATATACTTTCTCACTAACAGATGCTTACGTATTCGTCCGATTTCGGAGCAGCTCGTCTCGATCCGTGCGAGCTTCGTACAATCGTACCATATACATACACGTTAAGCGGACGCTCGGCCGAGCTACATGGTAGGCGGAGTGGGGGGTGTTAGCTTTAATTTTTGTTACGGCATTTCTTGATTCGATCGCCGCACTCAAAGCCCGCGATAAAAGCTATGCAATAGCTTTTAAAAAAAACTAAAAAACACGCTCTTAAAGCACATCAAACTAAAAAGTGAAAAATACGCTTTATGTACGAAAGATGCGGCACAAAGCGCCCCACGCTTTTTCCACAATAATAATAGTATTTTTCGTCATTGTTCATTATTTTTTTCAGCTCGTGTTAAGAATTATTTTTCACTTTTTAGTTTGATGTGTTTAAAAACTTTGTTTTTTAGTTTTTTTAAACTATATTTATTTATTGTTGGTTTACGAAATAGGTTCCAACTGTAATTATACCGAGCTTGACACTCGTCCTCATTATCATCTCTATGATAGACCAAAAACGAGAAAACCATAAGTAGATCATTGTTTGCCCTTAAAATCCCCAAGTCGATGGGTTCCAGTGGAACACCGTCCATTACGCTTAAAATATGCGTTTCTGAGTTGGCACCGGTCATGACGCGCCTGTTTAGTGACGCGTATTCTTTCTGCAAACTTACGAATTCTTCTAAGACCGCTTCGATGCATCTTCTTATCAATTTCCTTCATCTCTGACGAATTATTCAACCTTATTGCGTTGCCGTTGGATTATTCTCCTAATTGATGAATGAACTTCTACGACTGTATGTACGCTTCGTGAGCGACTTTGCAACTTGGTGCAAATTTTGAACGATGACAAGAAAGGAGCCTGTTGGATTCTAAGCGACTGGCAACGTTCTAGTGACCCTTTGAGGTTGCGAGGGTCCGTGTGCAACGATGATCATCTACTTTCCCGGGTTTCGCATGCTCGTTTGCCCTTTCGAAATATTATGAAAAGTTATATATCCAAGTTTGTGTGGGAGGATCCCTAACTTTCTTTGATTTCTCTTTAGTATACACGTCTTAACAACACAGGTTCTGTGCAATTTTGAACAAGTACCTGCTACTTTACTAACGATATAGTCAATTTCAATTTTCAGTTGCTTCAAGATATAAATATGAACAAACTGACATACCTCCTTTATGTTATTGACCCAGTTCCTACGGCAAAAATTACGACAGTTTCCATCGAACTGACGTCGAGGGTCCCGCTGGCTGGCCTAGGATTTGAGTTTGATAAAGGAGTTTGAAAGTATAATATTTTAAAAACGAAAACGAGACTAGAATATTTATCGTCGGGTTTGCTCAGGTGATACTTGTTGAGCCAGGCTTCATCTTTATCTGCTTATTTAACGCTGAGGCGTACCTCACGCTTTTATTTAAGGTCTCGTCTTTTAAACTGACATTTAATTAAAGCCACTTTTAAACTAAAATTTGCGTTCCACATCCTCCTTTCAACGGTTTTTTTTTTGCCTGAACAATCGTTAAAAGGACGAGTTGGAAAGCAAATTTCATTTTAAAATTAACTTTTTGTTAAATGTCAGCTTAAAAGGAGATGTCGGAAGAGGCCCTAAGATGCTCGGGCCTATAGCTCCCCACGTTGGGCCATAGCGACAACTTAGCAGACAAATAGCTTAACGTCCTTAAACCGGTGGTTTAATTAGATTTCAATTAAAAACTCGTTGCTCAATTCGCCCGCCGCCGGGATCCATTCGATGGCATGCGGTTCCAGGACAACGCTCTTACACTTAGCTACCACAATTCCACCACTTTGAGTGTGCGGATGACAGTTACAATAAGAATACTTCAGCTTTAGGCCAGTGACACATTCATGACGACTTATTATAATCGTAACTGCGGAACCTTTGACCGTTTATCTGTCGGCATCGCTCGTAAAATTGGTCGCCGAATGATTTCGATTGACCCAATTTATTCAGAGGTCCGACGCGCCGAAAAATGAACACGGAAACGGCTGTATAAGTGGACGCGTGGTCTTGTGGAAAAAAATGTCACGTATTCCGCGCGAAATGTTAATGACGCTCACGTTATCCCGAATAAAATTTGATATCATTGAATTGGTTTTTTTTTTTGATTGGTCACGAAGGAGTAATTGATTGTGTAGTTGCTTCGTCGATTTTAAATCCACGGTTGTCGTTGGTGTATTTATTACGACTCTTCAGCGTCTGGTGTGTGTTTGTGATGTCGATTCGATGAAGTTTTGTACTTATCATGAATAACCATTAAACGATCTACTGAGTTTAATACCTTAATGACGATCTTAACTGCTACGCCCAAGAACAAAAAGTAATTAATCTGTAGGGAGAATATGACACAAAATTGCCAAAAAAGATCTATTTATCAGATTGTCACTAAACTATACTTGATCTGGGTTAATCTGAAGATTTCCTGAAAATGTTTTTTGAATCGGTCCAGCCGTTTTGGTGTATATAGGGAATATACACACATACCCACATTCACACATCGACTTATTATATATAATATACATATAGTACAATCATAGTTCGATACATAAATTCAAGTAATGCTGAACTTTAAAAAATGGTAATATATATGAGAGTTTAGATTTTAAAGGAATATTAGTAAGTGTCTTAAAATATTTTTACAATATATTGTAAAACTAACTTCCCGCCCATGGATTCATCCGTGTTGAAGTCGGTCTGTCACATAAAGTTTTATCGCAACTCAACACCTTCCTCATTCACGGTGCAATCGCTTCAAAGACCCTTGCATAAATCGAGTGCGTCATGATCCAAATAAAGCGAGTGCCTATAGGATTTTGTTTTTCTTTTGAACGTTCTTGTCTGTTTGTGTTGTGTCTTCTGCATAACTTCGACGCTAACAATTATTAGTCGCCTTGTAACTTTCAAAATGGATCTTTGAATAAAGACAACTTTTTTCTGACATCCGATTTTAATGCAATAAAGGCTATGTTCTGCTGCAAGACAAGCTCTGTCTAACCATGAAAACCGTGTTGAAATCGGTTCAGTAATTTCAGAGATATGAACAGACAAACAAAATATTTAAAAAATATTTCATATCTCTTGTATTAGCTTATCATCCTTCCTACATTTTCATATTTAACTTCAATGTGCAGACGCACCGGACTCTACTGTCTTGATATATGTGAATGTAATGTAACTGTATGAAAAATGATTTAATACAAGAAATATAATTAAGAGGTGAGTTAAATAGAAAGTGTCAATATGTTGCGGGTAACTTTTACTAAATTTCATTTTATTTTTCGACAGTTACCTTTTCGCGTAATACACTTGACATATTTTTCCAACTTAAAATTCCTTTCTAAAAACTCGTCATCATTAGCACCTAAGAACCTATTCTGCAGCGACTACTGCTTCGTCTTCGAATCTCTGTCCTTTCAGATGCCGCTTCAGCTCTTGGAAACGCATAGAAATCATGAGGGACAAGTTCGGGAGAATATGGAGAAATCTCAAGCATTTCGAAGCCAGCATCTCGAATTGCAACCACAGCTAATCGCTTGCCTGCAACGTGTTGACATGCAGCACGCTGACCTCGAATCTGTTCTTCCACTGCGGACCCTTATCCAAAGAACTGAATATGAATGAAGATTGACAGATATCGAACACCTAATAAGTGCTAATATTTTGCTTAGATAAGATTAGTCCGTTAAATAATTATATTGTTACTTCTACTTGCGTTCCATTCGAAGAAACCTACGATTTTTATCCACCCTGGTAAATAGAGCCTTAAAACTATCCGAATCTCGTTGTAAAAGTTCCAAAGAAGCTCGATAAATGTCCAGCCCGGTTTGTTTCTGTGCATTCTTTCACCCACAAACGTCAGTGTAAAATGCTGTATCCAGAATAAATCTTTGTTTCTTCGGCTACAAAAGCACTGTGACCCGACGATCTGCTAGAACAATTTCTTTCTACTTTTAGCATATCTGCGGCCACTGCTGTCGTCGGGCGGCCGGGGTCGTCTTCGTTGGTTGTTCTTCTACGTTTGACTCCGGCGCACCAGCGGGCAACTTTAGGATACGGTGGAAGATTTACTCTTAAAGTATCCTGAAAGTCTTGATTAACTCAATCGATAGTGAAATTTTTCAAGAAACTTATTAACGGCTCGTAATTCAATTTAAACAATGCTACGGCGGATTGCAAACAAAAGACTACCATTTTTTTTTAAACAAAAGATATTAAAATTATTTTATTTTTTAAATCTGATCAATATTCCAGCATTACCAGCCAGTTTTATTTGTTTCGTCCCAAAGAGTTTGTGCTTCATCCCACTTTACAGTGAACGCACCTCGTATTTTATATTGAAAACGAACAATTAGCGTTGTACTATTAGTAAACTATTGTACTATTCGTAAAATATTTCTGAATAAAATAAACAAGGTCTTGCAATGCACGACCTGAATTATTGACATCTATCAATTGTCTAAACTAAAAAGTATCAGTTTTATTTTTGACGAGTCGAGCCTCTGTCTGAAATCGCTTTCACAGAAACCCCAAAATAAAATATACGGACGACTTCGAAAGGCTTTGGATAGCCAATCGCGAAGTGAATACGAACACTGCGGGTTCCGTCATTGTCTGTAATAAAGTAATTATGCGATAAAGTAATAAACGGATATGTTTTCCGAGTTGAAGGTAGATTCCAAAAATGTAATAGTTTAGTTCCCGTACCCGTCTTCGACGCCGCACAAAAATCTTTTGGATTACACCATAATCATGTATATGCTCATCAAGTGTCATAATTTAAAGATAAAATTTCATCTACAATTATTTCATTTTTCATTTTAGTAAAAAACGAAGATTTATTATAACTACAATTATTAAAATATTATGGAAAGTATTTTGAATATTTTTGTTTTACCAATAATTTAAGAAAACCATTAGTGAAGAAATCCTTTAACCTATCTACAATTATATTGTATTTTAATTTTAAGTAAAAGACGAAGATTTGTAATTAAAATTATAAAAATATTATCAAGAAGTATTTAAAATTATTTTGATAATATTGTCTTATTATTAATTAAAATTATTTACGTTGTAATAATAATTCATTAAATAAATTACTATAATAACCTTGAAAATTATAACCTACCGAGCAACCACGTGTTCATTTGATATTCCAGCATTATTATCACACCACTTTCTTCCATAGTTTATATCAATTGCACTTCACCAAATACAATAATAATGCATATAAAATTCACGATAATAATAGTAATTAATAATTATAGTAATAAATCAAATGTTAATAATAAATATTTATATTGTAAAAGAACACTTTAAAACACAAACAAAACAGTGGTGACGATCCGTATTAGAATTGTATAACTGATACACTATATATATATATATATATATATATATATATATATATATATATATATATATATATATATATATATATATATACGTTTGTAAACGTTGTAACTTTTATAATATATATAGGTATACACAATATATGTCAGCTGCCTCGCTGCGTTGGCTACCATAAGTATACAGACAAGTATACAATATACACGCGATTGAAAAAGTGAAAGGTGCTAATAGGTTGCGCACCAAAACGTAACGCGGATTCATCAGTAGATTTTACTCCTCAAATTTTCTCATACCGGGCGCCTTATATGAAAATCGATTTTTATGAGTAAACTCCAAAAAATATAAAGTAAAAAAGAATCTATAATTATTTCATCAAGAATTGGTACAATTTTTTTTTTTATTTTTTTAAGCTTTTTATATTCTGTCTTCTCTACCGTAATAATTGAGTATTTGTCCGATTTCAATTATTCCGTATGCTGGCAAGGCGTATCATCCCAACATCTTCTTATTTCAGAGTAAGGATCTGCAGACCGGCCCACTGCACCGACAGCTCCTGACGGCTCGCGGCCTGTATCACCGACGCGATCCAAACATCCGCGACCAGCGGCGTGGGCTCTCAGGCGCGTCGTAGGCGATGTGATTTGATTTCAGTTAAAAACTCATTACCGGTTCGTCTCTAGTTAGCCCAAACCCTGTACCTTCAGATCCCAAGAAACCCTGTACCTTCGATCCCAAGCCGATGCTCTAGGCCCTACACCCATGAGCCGCGGCCGCCGCCGTAGCTGTCCCTGACGAATGCAACACGCGATGCTATACAAAGACAGACGAATAGGCAGTCGGCCGGTTCGTGATATTACATGCGGGACCCTAAGGAGGAGCCGCGTACGAAGCTAGTGTAGCGATGAATAATGCGACAGATGGAAAAAAAAAACTATGATAATGACGCTTCGACGCTCTGCCCCACCCCCGAACTGGCCGCCGTGCTGATACGCGTCTGAATGGTTAAAGCCGGCGCGCCCGCCGGCGGGGTGCATACAAAACAAAATTTTAATCTGCTCTGACGCACGCCGCGCATTATTGTATCTGGAGTTTGTGCCGCGGCCACACCGGCCCCTCCGACGGAGGCCGACTTTGAGCGACACTTTGTCGAAGCTAGACCCTAAGTCGTGATACCAGTTCAACTTTTCGTCGACCGCATCGCAATAATTTTCCCGTCGAAATGATTGACAGCGATGGGATGGAAAGGAAGCGGTATTTTTTGACAATTTTGTCGCAAATAGCGCCTTCAGCCTTTGATGATGCCTTGTTAATAAAATGAAAGTAACAAATTTTAATAAATATCATACATAATGAGTCATATATCGTAAGAATGTGCTAAACAATTAATGATTAAATATATATGTAGAAAACACGATTAACATGAAAACACTAAAAAAATAATTTAAAAAGGACTAAAATTTAAAGAACACTATGGGGGCGGTAACATCAAACCCGATACCGCAGTACGTTCGAGTAATTGATTAATATTAAATTATACCTGTATCATGAACTCTATGTGTATTGGAAATTTTATCGCAGTTTAGGGACCTATATCACATTTTCGAAACAAAGTTATTCCGACTGTACCAAAAGTGTAATATCATTTTATATACAATGCGTCTATTTCGGTCGAGAGACTCGTGTCATATTTACCAAACAAAAAAGCCATAATTGTACTTATCCGATGTTATATTACAGATTACAGTCAACAGACCCAATTTATGTATTTCTAAACGGTATTATTCCAATTGTGTCCAGATTACAATACACGGTTTCAAATATATTTATACTGTGATATGTTATATGGAAAATTTCACCTTGAAGCTCATAGCATATATAACGTTTACAGGAGGAATGGTTAAATTGCCATCACGGTCTCATACTGTTTATCCTTTTTGACTTACCTCCGCTGAGAAATTTAAAATTTTCGAAAATCGGAAGTTATTGGTTTCTCTCCGTTTTTCGAAAATCGAGGTTTCATTAGATCTTGACGTTTTGTGATCCTAGGCAGCCATTTTGACGGTTCCCGCGAGACAGTCACTATGTCCGTATGTTTGTTTGTGTGTGTATGTGTGTGTGTGTGTGTGTGTGTGTGTGTGTGTGTGTAAGTGTGTAAACCTCTTGTAACTTTCGAAAACGTCATATTTATCTTCATAATTTATTTATTATTTAGTTGTTTATTTAATAATTTTAATAGCAACATACGTTTATGGAATCACTCTGAACATGACATATTTGTGTTAACAGCTGCATTGTTAAAAACTTGTAGAACATCTTTAATAATGGTCAACTCAATTTCAATCACTATATAAGTCTTAAATATTCATACAAATTCTTGAGAAGCGAAACGGCTGTTTATATATATCAGTCCAGTCAAGCAGACAAGTAATTGGTACCGAGATGTTTCATGGAAAAAAATACTGTTGGATTGACAATCTTTCGAATCGGCTAAAATGTTGTTTAAACGAAAAGCTGGTTGTGCGTACATCACAGGAAAACCACCTAACGACCGGTTGTATAACGAAATGTCTCTTAATTCAAACACCTATGAGGTTGCGATTGTAATATAGGCTGTTTTGACCGCGTCGTGATGAAGTGAAATATTTTTGGGGTTCCGTAACCAAGCAGAAACCTATGCGATTTCGAGCAGTACATAACTGTATATCATAGCGAGTCTGTTCTTCCCTTTTCTTAAATTATTTAGATGTCATTACTAAATTAGAAGTAAAAACAGTTTTTAGGAAACTTATATTTTGCTTAGTGCAGTGGCAAAACTTTAAAATGCTCAAAGTGCATAAATTTCAACTTATTGCACTTAAAGAAATATAGCGCGATATAATTTTAAATAAAGCAAAAAAATGGAAATGTGTTACAAGTCTAAGATTCTAGATACAATTCAAATAAACTGGAAAAATCAATAATGCAAAAAAATATAATTTTCAACTAATATTTCAATAGAACTTAAATTCGATCCAAAGGTTTTTTAATTTTAATTTTTGATTGACTTTTTTTAACCCTTATGTAGAAAAAAAAATATCATCTTTAACCTTTAAAATTTGTTGTATGATTAATTATTCACATATTATAGGACTGTGGCCTTTCCACGATCTCTTAGTTCATATCATTGCATATTAACCCAACACGAGTTGGGGGTTGTTGATGAACGTCATCACCGTTGCGCTATCGGTGATGACGTTCATCAAGCGTCCATGACCGAAGCCTTAAAACTCTCTCCGAGGTCCAAGGCAATAGATTCGCTTATGGTCAGGAATCGAACCTATCATCTTATGGTTCGAAAGCATCACGTCAACCGCTCGGCCTTTTCGAGGGACGAAGGGAAATTTCCCTAGATTCCGTTTCTACAGAACATCTCCTTGGTTTTTGCTTATTTTTGAGTCTGCTCCATTTTTTTTTATAAAGAGTTTTCATCACAAAGACAAGACAAAGGTGAGTTCCCAATTTACAACATAGAGACTGATGAGAGACTGAAGTGAAAATTTAACTCTATGAAATAATTTTTATTGCGATTTTCAAAATGATTATAATATAAAAGGAATAAAATACAAAAATTCGTAAATTAAAATCATTAACGTGTACATTTTCATAGGGTTTATTTATTAATGAACACCCATGAAAACGCATTAACGTTTGAATAGCAGAACTTACGCCATTTAAAAAGAAAAGAACAATGATTTTGCAACTTAACGGAATTAAAAAAAAATCTTTCATAAATAAGAAAATATTTTCACATGTACAGCATTAGCATATCGAAAACACGGTGACGCGGTGACGCCAACTCGTCAGAATTTACTCATCCGAAAAACGCCTAACGCGCCTATAAAGGTTTTGACTTCAAAAACCGGAATCATTTTTAATGCAAATAAAACCGACATATCTCAAAAAGAAAAAGGTCGTATCTCGCCCACAGCGACCGTAACGCTTTCAAATTAGTTCTCATTTTAGTCCCATATTATACATAAAATAAACACCATAGTAGTGTTTATTTTATGTATAATTTATTGAAATCGATTCCTAATTCCGTATTCGCAGCGAACTCGACGCGCTAACCATAATAATTTCAGATGTGGCGTCAGCTTTTGGCGATGAGGGGTGCGTTCGGAAATATGACAGATTTTGTATTTATTTAAAAAGGTCCCTCCCATATTTAGTATTTGTTACTCCTTGCCCGACACTGTCAGTTGTCTATGGTTTGACAACCTCCCGTGATCTTATCAATCATAATAATGACCTGGATACGTAGATGTTAAGATGGATAATTTTAGGGACATAAATCGAGAGGAAGTTCGAAGTTCGCGACGAAAATAAAACATTTGTATTGTTTAAAAAACAAATCAATGTATTTAACAAAATAATGGACACAATATATGAATTCATGCTACTTAAAATTTTGCTAAAAATAAACACACACGCAATGATTAATTAATTACATATGTTAATTATTTAGAGACAATACATAAAAATTGTAATCGTTTTTGGATATTTGAATAAATTGAATTACCATTCTAGCAACTTCTCCTTAGCTATGAACAGCCACTGGCTCAAGTCTAACAGTGGATCGACAAATCGATTCTAAAGTCTTTCAATCAGGCAGATATCAGCCAAACAAGAGTGCCTTACCAAATTTATACTTATGATTAACTCCCACCCGGTACTTCATCATTTTAACACATACGTCTATAACTTTATTAACATCATTGTATAAACAATACCACATACATGAATAATTAAAGATCATACGGATTATTTAAATAAATAATCAAATAAATAGTGTACATGACTTGTAATATATTTTTATTATTTGCTGCAATTCAATTAATACATTCGCCGGACGTAAAAGTTTTAATAATTGGATTTGCATTAAAAACTTATTGGACGATTCGAGAAAGTGGGTCCAAATTGTTGACGATAGATTGAATATTTTTGTTATGTAAAGATTTTATATATAAAGCTTATTTTTACGGTTACAGTTACGGAAATAACCACAGCAATATATGTAGTATTTAATTTGTTCTATCACACAGGCAAGTTATTGATGTTAAAATTTCAGAGTACCATATAACACACATGTTAACCTTTGTATTGTAAAAGACAAAAGTAGTTGATCATCAATCATTAGCGTCTTGCAGTAGCCGTTTTAAATTACCTGGTCCCCTTCTCATTGTTCTATGTAGCCGTTTTGCAAATTTTATCGACAAATATAATATTTTTGAAATTGGCCGACTCCCTAATTAAGTTAATGGCCGCCATTTGAAAAGCAATTGTCATGAATCCAAATAACATTTTTTTTTGTGTGTTTCAATTGTCTTTTTTAGCGTATATACTTGCATGCATTTTCGTCTTGAAACACAGCACGCGATCTTAGTAATCTTCTATATAAGTGTCTACATAAATAAATATAATTCAAGAAGAATTAACCACTTTATAATTATAGTAGTCAAAAGTTCAATTGAATGCAGCGGTGGTACAAAATTGAGTCATAGTGGAGTTTTTACTTAAAAAAATAATCCATGGACAAAGTAAAAGATTTTAGAAGTTTACATTTGTCGTTTATTATTTTTTCCCATTTTTCATGTGTTTTGTTTTCATTCTTGACATATATAATACTAAAAGGATAGTCACAAAATTCTGTGTTGTCGTGAGATCTCCATCAGGAACTACATTTCTTCCGTTTTTTTTTCAACTTCATAGGTAATTCGTTATAAAATCCGTATCTTTATTTTTTTTAATTTTATTCATTTCTTTAATGCATATAATGTAAAGTATGAATCACGTTAACAGTATTTTATAGCATATTAGAGAGGCAAATGAGCAGGCAAGCAATCAGAGAGTAAGTGGTCACCGCTGCCTATGGACTTTTGTAATCCCAGAGAAGTCAGCAGAGCGTTTCCGGCATCTCGGGTAGGAATAGAATATTTGATGGAGGGATAAGTGGGCCGCCGGAGTTCTCGCTCAATTAACGAAATGCAACATTGCCATTTCACCGAAATAGGTGGACCATTTACATGCTGCAGCCAAGATGTAGCACTCTAGTTCTACAATATATGAACGTATGTACGAAAAGTTCAAATGTGGTAGAGCCTTTATATTACATGAGCCCCTCTTTTACCCTGTTTAGCGACCGTCAAACTAGTATGTCACATTGTCGTGTCGAGTTTTATCACCCCATTGGCATATCTTCTCCCAAAATATTTTCATCTCACATTGATAGATTTTAACCGTGAAGCCTTCGAAACACTGACCCGGCGCACGTCGGGGACTGATAAAACCTTTGCAGTGACGAGTAACGCAATGACAACAGGCCGGAATATCGCCGACGACGACTTAGCGTGTCCCCGAAGCACGCAGTTTTAATTCGAGTTAACCCGAAAACCAGTCGGTCGTTTCGCCCGGTTAGAATCGAAAGCGGTAGTCCCGGCGCCAACGTCCACCAAGCCGCCAGCGGTCTTGACACACATCACGTACGCGTACGCGACACGTATTGTCACGAGTTGACTCTATTACAGTACCCCATGACACACACACGTAATATTATCACACACACACACACATATATATATATATATATATGTATGTATTTGTATATTTTACTCAATCTCTGGGACACATTTCCGAACGCCCTCACAAAATGGCGGTGTCCGCTGCTAACGGTCCGTCGTACGAAATCTAAGAAACATCTGAAAACGGGAGACCTACAGTTATCGATGGGACGCCGTCGCACGAAACACGAATCTCTCGTGCGTTACGACCTGAAATTTATTACAATTTTATTCCGTATTCATGCTCCGTGACAGTTAGAACGCGACGCGTCAACGCGCCATTTCTGATCTGGAGGGCCGCGGCTAATTCCGTTCGCGTCCCGCCGGCGGCGATCCGCGAGCAGCGCCATCCATGGCGACGCCGACCTCGAACGCGAATCCATGGACGGCCTGAACGCGGATGCTGAAAAATCATTGACCACAGACCAAAATGTTATGCTGCCGTTGACACCGCAAAAGAAATGGAACTCCATAAATGCAACCGGATGTGCATTACAAAATCGGCGAAGGCTCATATGCAAAATAATCTAATAATGTTTTTTCTGCATTTATACGCGAAAAAACAAGAAAAAAAAAAACAAAGAACCGCCCCAAATGGAAACGAAAGATTCCGTACCGCCGTACAATATAAAATTATACATATGTATAAAAAAAGTGTCAGTTCCGACGCACGAATGGAGTTTACTGCTTTAAGATGATATCGTATATATTAGTATAATGGTAAATGAAAGCATCTATTATATTATTCAAAGCATAATACTCAATTCATTCATTTATTTATGTTAATAGTAAAACAATTGATTCTTCATTTAAGAAAATATTGAAAATAATTATGTTATACAATAAAATCTTTAGTAAGATTGATTTTCTCTATAATTGACGTTATCTTGCGTAATGTTTATCACAGGAACAATAGCGGTATCATTAAACACTGAAACAATTGGTTTATGGTAACTGAAATATGATACATGAATGTCGGAAGATACATGTGTGATAAGTCGTGAAAACATCGCATCAATAGTTGTACCATATCTAGTTGTCCCTGGTGTTCTGTCAGAAATTAAATCTAAGTTCAGTTCATCTTTCAGAAATTGTACTAAACGGAAACCATCTTCTTTATTAAAATCTCCACCAAGTATAAGTGGTATTTGTCACATTCCGATTGATTGAAATGTAAACAGGAACCGTGACGTTTTATTTATTTCAGTAACCATGACGATAGCGTCACGCCATTTATCTAACACTTGATTTTACTCCCATAAAATTCCATACCCCGGCCTAAATATGAAATCGATTCTTAGGAGTTAACTCCAATAATTTAGTTGAATTAAAATTTCGAAAAAATTTTTTTTTTCGTATTGGGACCCCATTCATCTTTTAACTTTATTTTATTCCTATTATTCGCTCTTACATTGGCCATAGTAATATATACTCTGCGAAAATTTCAAATTTTACTTATTACGATTCAAAAGATACAAAGCCCTGTCACAAACCGACGAAGAGCCGAGGCTTAGTAATAGGTCCCATTGTCAACCTTTGGGTACGGAACCTTAAAAATTACTATATAACCTGTTTGAATTGCATCTTTTATAATATCTCTGTGAAATGTACATTTCAGAAATTTGTGAGGTCTTACAAGTTTTAGGATAAGATATGGGATAATGTAAAGAAAATCCTCAAAGGGAGTCATCTATAAATTGTACAGCTCAGAATGGGGTTGTCCGGCAAAATGTATCCTCAAAGAGAGTCATCTATAAATTGTACAGCTCAGAACGGGGATGTCCGGCAAAATTTATTCTCAAAGAGAGTCATCTATTAATTGTACAGCTCAGAACGGGGATGTCCGACAAAATGTATCCTCAAAGAGAGTCATCTATAAATTGTACAGCTCAGAACGGGGATGTCCGGCAAAATGTATCCTCAAAGAGAGTCATCTATAAATTATACAGCTCAGAACGGGGGTGTCCGGCAAAATGTATCCTCAAAGAGAGTCATCTATAAATCGTACAGCTTAGAATGGGGGTGTCTGGAAAAATATCACCGAATCTCATTTAAGGGTAAGAGAGTCAATGGCAAATCGCTCATAAATTTCGAGATTCACACGACGTACTAGTACTGTAATGACATTTTATACTATTTTCCATATCGAACGTATTCTGTAATAAAATTACGGACTTCGTGTGTTATTATGTTCATATTGCTCCAAAGATTTTGCAAAAAAAAAAACAAACAAACAACAGCGGACGCAAACGACAAGTGAAAGAACCTACAAATATTCCTTTCATTAGTATTTCTTTCTCGATTTATCTATTCCTTTGAATGCAATTCACGAAAATACCGCTATAAATCAATCCAAAACCGTTCGTCTGGTAAATATGTGACTTAAGTCGGGGGAGCATTTAGTGTTTACCGTCCCCGAACACCGGTTCCGGACCGCAGTCGTTACCACGACCGAGATCGGGATCAAGAGTAGAAGCGAACTGTTTCATAGTAGATAATTCAGCGGTTGTACGTATTCTTAGACGTCGCAGTATAAGTTCATCTCGGACGTTCTGTGGGAGGGTCTAAAACGTGACCGACCGACCGTCTACGCCGTCTGGACCGCAGTCATTACCACGACCGATCGGGATCAAGAGTGGAAGCGAGACTGTCTCATAGTGGGATACTTCAGCGGTTGTACGTATTCTTAGAGACGTCGCAGTATAAGTTCATCTCGGACGGTGGGAGGGTCTAAAACGTGACCGACCGACCTACGCCGTCTGGACCGCAGTCATTACCACGACCGAGATCGGGATCAAGAGTGGAAGCGAGACTGTCTCATAGTGGGATACTTCAGCGGTTGTACGTATTCTTAGACGTCGCAGTATAAGTTCATCTCGGACGTTCTGTGGGAGGGTCTAAACGTGACCGACCGACCGTCTACGCCGTCTGGACCGCAGTCATTACCACGACCGAGATCAAGAGGAAGCGAGACTGTCTCATAGTGGGATACCAGCGGTTGTACGTATTCTTAGACGTCGCAGTATAAGTTCATCTCGGACGTTCTGTGGGAGGGTCTAAAACGTGACCGACCGACCGTCTACGCCGTCTGGACCGCAGTCATTACCACGACCGAGATCGGGATCAAGAGGAAGCGAGACTGTCTCATAGTGGGATACTTCAGCGGTTGTACGTATTCTTAGACGTCGCAGTATAAGTTCATCTCGGACGTTCTGTGGGAGGGTCTAAAACGTGACCGACCGACCGTCTACGCCGTCTGGACTGCAGTCATTACCACGACCGAGATCGGGATCAGAGTGGAAGCGAATGTCTCATAGGGATACTTCAGCGGTTGTACGTATTCTTAGACGTCGCAGTATAAGTTCATCTCGGACGTTCTGTGGGGGTCTAAAATGACCGACCGACCGTCTACGCCGTCTGGACCGCAGTCATTACCACGACCGAGATGATCAAGAGTGGAAGCGAGACTGTCTCATAGTGGGATACTTCAGCGGTTGTACGTATTTTAGACGTCGCAGTATAAGTTCATCGGACGTTCTGTGGGAGGTCTAAAGCGTGACGGACCGACCGTCCACGCCGACGAAGTCGCCGGGCGAAGGCCAGCCATTCCTATATTCAGTCGCGACGGCTCCGTCATCCGCAGCCGCGTGCCCACACGCTAAAGCCTTTTAGAAACAACGGTCACGCGGTTTACGTTGGTTCGGCGCAACGCCCTTCGTTGGCTCCGGTCGCATTCGCGACCAATGTTCGGGAGTTCTTCGCGGCTCCTTGGAGAGTTTTCAGTGTTACTGGAAATTTTCACGTGGATAAAGTGTCGCCTTCTTTTGTTTCACACTTCTTAGAATTCCGTGCCTCAAAAGGTAAAACGCAACCCTTATAAGATCACTTTGTCGTGCGTCCGTCCGTCTGTATGTCAAGACCCTTTATCTCGGGAACGCGTGGAGGTATCCAGTTGAAATTAAAACCGTATACTTAAGTCTACAATCTCTTGAAGTTGTGAAAATATTAAACTTTTAGGTTAACGTAAAAAAAGATACGGTAGTTCATGCCGCAAAAAACGTATATTTTGACACTCTCAAGGAAATCAAAGGGTATTTTCCGTTGACCGAGAACTATGAAATTTGGTAAGTGATACCGTCTTACACTTCAAGTACAGAAAAAATTGGACAATCATACATTTGTAATTAAATCATAAAATAACTTTGATTAGGTCACCTAACTAATTTAGGTATGAACTGTTAGTATAACCACAATTTCCTATAAGTATGTAATTATAGGTGTTGGAAACTGAATTTCTGAAAAGCTCGGAAAAATTGCGAGACTCGACCCTGAACTATTTATAACATGTACCTGCAAATTTGTGGAACCTCGGTGGGCGAGTTCGACTCGCACTTGTCTGGCTTTTTTACGGCCGGCAACGAGTCTCGCCGCCGCAATCGAGCCTACCGCCTTCAACACAAAAGCGAAATATCCACGTCTGTTGATAAGTAACATATGTTTGCCCATCCTGCCTTCTGATCACGCGTAACACTAACCTTCTGCACCTGTCTCGTCTCGCTCTCGAATCGATAACGAGTCGACGACCATTTCTTATACTACGTGCGTTTCCTTCCGCGCTTACCGAATCCTTCTCACCTCGGATCCTCTGCGAGTCTTGAACACCTTCCGGGAATACGACCGCTCCAGGATCGCCGGGCTCGGCGTCCCTTTCGGCTGGGCGACAAGAGAGGCGAAACCGATGGGCCGGATCCGACGACAGAAGTCCCTCATCCGCACGACCTGCACTAAAACTGGCACAGGTCGGTCCGACACCGAACGTTTTTACATTTCGCTAATGAATTCATTCGAATTGACGAGAGCTCAGTAAAAAAAAATGATAAACAAAGGTGTTTAAAATCGACACGTTATTAGAGGGTTAGAAGAAATCAACAACGAACCCTAAAATTACATGAAAGCGCCGTCGATGCGTCCCGGGGCCTTATTACAAAAGTAGAAATCGATTGCAATTCCGGAATCGATTTGCGAGTAGAAATTGTTAGGTATAAAAATATTATTCTTATAAGCAATTTCGAGTGACTTTAAAGCGCTAGATTAAATTTAAATTTTACACACTTATCGAGAACCAATGGCAGTACAATAATATGCTATAATTGAACTGTTATATATATAGAGTACTAGTCCCTACCTTCCAGCTGCATGATCAGACCCTGAAAATCATTCATGGTCAAAGTACATCTCAAGACGATTTCTACAAGACCAAACACGGCTAGGATACGTTGTTTCATTATGGAGTTCCTGTGTTTACCTTGTGGCTCCATCATCAGACCCTGAAAACCAATTATGGTCAAAGTCCATTTAAAAAATTCCATTAAGCCCAAATAAGGCTAGACTACGTTGTTCTATTATGGAGTGCTAGTGCTTACCTTCCGTCTCCATCATCAGACCTTGAAAATCGCTCATGGTGAGAGTACATCTCAAGACAACTCTGACAAGCTCAAACACAACCAGGATATGTTATTCCATTATGGAATTCTGTGCCTACCCTGGCTCCATCATCAGATCAGTCCAATTATACCATATTATTGTAATGTCTTTAAGTCCTCGATAAATGTACAAAGATTTTATTTAATCTAATGATTTACATAAAAAAAAATTATTCACTTTATACGAAATACGAATGACGGAAAATCGATTGTAAATCGCTTGAGAATCGCTATAGACCAGTCTTCGGTTTGAGAGCGTAATTTTGGAATAATTGAAATCGCGATTCCTAACGGTTTTGAGTTCAAATATGCGATTAAATTTCATTATGCTAATTTAGTGATTTCATTGTAGAGGCAACACTGTTAATAGAAAGGCATTCATTTCGAAATATCAACTTGGGAATTACTAAAATAATTTTAAAATCATGCGAAATCAGAAATCGACTTCTTTTAGGTAATAAGGCCGTGGAACTCTTTCAAACGAATTTAGCGAAGAACGCGCCCAAAAATTAGTGACATCCCAAAAATACGTGCAAAAATTATGCCAAATCTCGCTTCACGAGACATCTTGCGATAACAAGACGTTAAAAGTCAGCTCGTGGTTATGAATTGAATTCCCTCGATGGTTCTAAGACCGCCATGACAGAATAACTTATTAGCAGACATCGGATTATATGCACTATCAAAATCAAAATATGCATGCAAATATGCACTAAAAAGGTATATGCACAAAATATGTACAAATATGCATGCAAATATGCACTAAAAAATTGGTTGCCTGTAAAGTCGGTATACGGGCGAAAGTTTTACGTGACAACGACTTTGAATGGTAAAATCATTTTAATGTGAATATTCATTCGTATAGTAGGAAGAAGGATGAAATAATAGTAACAATTTAAAACATTTATTTATACAAAGAATTATATTTAAAACATTAATTTATACAAAGAATCTCGCACTGAATTTCATATTAACAAAATTTTATTTTTACCTTACACATACATACGTATTTATATAAATATACATACAATAACTTGCAATACATTTGCAATATGCACTAATTCTAGTGCAGTGCGCGGCAGACCGATCATAGTTATGGGAGAGAGACCAGCAGACGGGCCTCGTTCATCGTAACGTAACCGAGCGTTACACTTTTTCATAGGTGACTCCCAGCCGCAATCCCATTTAAGACGTCAAAGGGCGAAATATATGCAAATATCTAAAAGGGCGAAATATGCACAAAATATGCACAATCAAAAACCATTATTAGAATTAACTTTATTTTCACAATACATAATATAGGTACTATTGGTTGTAATTCTTGTGACAATATACAATAACATATTTTTCAAGGTTTCCACTGCAAATTTGTGACGTTTGTCACTTAAAACTAATTTATATGCTGAAAATGACCTTTCAACGTCAACTGACGTTACCGGACAGAACTTAAAATTTGGCGCCATTTCTGCCGAGACCTCTTCAGGCAGAATTTGTCCGGTGCCGTTGATAAATGCGTTAACTTTTTTATTTCTTCGAGACACGGGTTTTATACAAAACAGCATTTAATTTGCCACGAACTTTTTCTGAAAGTGAATTCGAAGGGCGTTATTCTGTTCAATAATTTTTCCAATATTTCCAAGGACTTGCACAGAGGAAGGTTTTAGTTTCTAGTCTCTCAATGGCATCGGGTATATTGCTGAAATGTGTCGCAATAAGAGCAATATTTTGTTTAATTGAAGGATTCTCAAATGCCAGCTGGCTTGAATTGATTGCAATGGCTTCTGAACTGTCAAATTGTCCAACTACTTCTTTTATGGCTTCAAAATTCTCAGCATAAAACAATACAGCTTTCAACCAAGTTCCCAACGTGTTAATATTGGTTGTGGAGGTAGTGCTAGGTTTGGCAGTCGCTCCTTATACCTTTGTACTCGCGATGGTGCTTTTAAAACACTTTTTGTAGAAGAAATCAATTTATTGACAATCCCGAATTTTTCTGATCTCTTCCGCAACTCGATGTAGGCCGTGGGCTAGACAGGTGATATGAAGCAATTTTGGGTAGAATACTTTCAGAGCTTGACCAGCTTTCACCATATAAGTAGTAGCATCAGAAACAAAACACATTTTTCGTCCATAGAAGAATCGGAAAAGGGACCTGATGGAATCATTTATGAACCGGGCAATAGTTGAATGATTTGTTTTTCTAGGACCTTGCAAGCAAACCAAATGGGGAGTAGAGGGATCTTTGGATAATTTCCCAACAATCAGATTCGCCATATATCGTCCACATGAATCTGTCGTTTCATCAGCTGATATCCATAATAGATTGTTCGAAAGATCGGCGCGTATTTCACTTTAGTACTTTCGTAGATAGCTGATAGGTAGTTTTACGAATTGTGGATTCTTCAGGAATTATCTGATTAGTACAATACTTCTTCAGGAATTTTCGGCATATTTCGTTATTTAATTGATGAAAAGGAATATTGCAAGCAACAAATAATTCACATAGATCTTTGTTGTTGAATTTCTGTTTAGTATCTGAATTAGAAGTCGAAATATTAGGCAGTAATTGTTGTCGACTTATTGTAGGTTTTGTCTTGCAGCTAAATGGGAAGCAGTATTCACATGTTGATCGATCTGATATTTTTTGATGAGGGTATTCGCTTTTCACAAACCTTGCAGAAAATCACAGCCGTCAGTCGTAAATTGGCCTGGGTAACATTTTATCCGAGATTCCATTAAAGTCTGGGTATTTTTTCACTGGCGGCATTATTTCAACACAAAATCGTAAATAAATACAGCGCGGCCGGCGACACGAAACAATTGAATTGCGTGAGGCGCGTGAAGTAAACAACGAGTGCTGTCCGCCCCTCCCCAGCGCGTCCCGCTTTCGCCTAGCGCTAGCGAGTCGAGTACCTACGCTCGCGGATCGCTCTCAGTGCGCTCGCAGTGCGCGAGGCATGTTGATGTGTGGTGGGGACGGCGGCGTAGTACAACACGTTTAACACGCATAAATACTAAAATAAGCACTATCGATGAAAATACCAAAATATGCAATAACGCTATAAAAATAGCATTGTATGCATTTGCATATGCAAACATGCAAATGCATATAATCCGATGTCTTATACCATTATGAAAATTGTAATAAATCTCAAGCAGATTCCGATGGAACTCTGCTGGAGGCATACCACGAACTGAAGGAAATCTTTATGGGAACCTAGGACATCTCGACTCTGGCATCTCAATTTATATATATTCAATACATGCACAGAATATATAAATTGTCGAGAGAATTAGTGATAGGCGTAAATTTAATACGAGAAATAAAATTGACTGTGTTCACATGTCAGTCGACTACGTAACAATTCGTTTAGGGTCTGTGTGCGCATGTTCAATAAGATCCCTGGAAATATACAAAATCTACCCTTAAGAAACATTTGAAATCATTATTGAGCAATTGCTTGTTGAAAAAAGGGTATACAATTTGTGAATATTTATAGAACATGGAGACAACTGGCTCGATTTTTGAATGTATTTCTTTATGTTATAAATTTGTATTTGTTCGATTTAATCACATAAATATATTTCAATTTTTTGAAAAATCTACCCCTCAAGTTTCTAGCGCCTGTAATTCTCGAGGGACAACTGCCTCCCGGACGAGCGGTGAACTGGTAAAGCCAAGTAGTAAATTCGTGTTTCATGTATTATTCGTGACCTATGAAATAGAAATATATTCGAACTTGAATTTGAATTAAGCCCTCTGTGTTGGCTCAGCGCGGGTCTAGGATGTAAACGGGCTGTCGGCTCGGCGTGCTCCCGGAGGCACAGAGCGAGTGACTCTTTAATTTGCCTCGAAGCGACGACGGATTAGAAGTCGCGCGATTTCGGGCACTTCCGATTTAATTTATTTTATTGTGAACGACAATTTAACTGTGGAAAACTGTACGTTATTTGTTTAACTGTCGTCTAGTCACGGCGGTAGATTGACTATAAACCGTTTATAATATTTGAAATATATTGTTTCACGAGGGACATTTTCGCAAACTTCAAACATTTTTCTCCAGTGGGATTATTACGTTAAACAATTCAAGGATTAATTCATTTCTGTTTATCTAGTTTTCGTGGTAGATTATTCTGCTCTTGTTTAATGAATACTAAAATATTAATATTTCTCTTAATTTTAATTTTTAATCCCAACTGCTACTTTGTGCGTCGTCTCAGCTAAGTCGGTCTGCGTCAGAGCTTGTACCTTTCGGACATACGACCTGTAGGGGAACCGTGGGTAATGGGAGTCAGTGGGCAATCGTGGTCACAACACAACTCGAGAAACAAAACGCGCTCAGTCGCAAACGCCACGCATCCAAGGTCATTTCACCTCATACACCCCCGCACCAACGCGTGCTTACTTCTGCGCTTAGTGCTCGGAAGATACGGCCGTTTTAGTGTTTTACCATTTTCTTATAATTTTACGTGTGCACAAACGGTAAGTCAATTTCTGTTATACATTTCACTATTTATTCATTTCATATTGTAGTTAGGTCATTTATGACTGGTTTTGTGATACATACGAAGTGATAAATTTTAAATTATTGTTTTATAACCTTTTTCAGTTAGATGAGGGTAATGGTAGTCACGACTCCCCATTTCGTAGTGATTTTCGTTACCCAGAATAATTACATGTCTCACGACTGATTTTTATAGTTTATTTATAGTGTATTGTCTGTTTTGTAGATGCCAAAATCACCGACGACCTCTGTATGCACTGGGCAATTTATAATTTAAACAAACACGATTGTTGTGTGCGTGGAATGGAGTATGTGTAGGTTTAACCACTTTATAATTTTCGCCATATCTGTTACATCGTTTTGCCAATTTAGACCATTATGAGGTAGACATAATAAAAAGGCAATTCATAGACACTATGTGACCACAAATACCCGCACGTGGGTAATAGTGGTCAAAGTGATTTTTCTTTAAGTCTTGTAATTAAGAAAGTACGTCCCCAAAGTAAATGAAACTCGTCAGACTGATGTTGATTAAGTAAACTATCTTAAAAACTTATATTAATAAATATTACTACAAAGAACTTGTGTTTTGGATACATTCTTGCTTAAGTGACTCCCATTACCCACCTCTCCCCTATTGTTTCTCAGATACAAAAAAAAAACGTTGAAAGTGAATATATCTATTATTCTTACCATACACATTGGGTCTTAAAATAACTCTTGAATCACGAGATTGTCATCAGAGTAATGGATGTTTAGTGGAAGATGTATATTGGAGGAGAAAAATGAATGCGGTTGAGATGCGATCAGTGCGTAGTGTGCGTGGGGTGAATTTGAAAGATAGATATAGAAACAGCGCTTTTGTAATAAGATCCCAGCTGAAATGCAAAATTTGCCATTTGCTTAGTTTAAACGTTTCGTTAAAAGAAAGTTATATGACAAGGGCCATATAACTTGGCCAAGGGTCAAGAGCATTTTTTCATTATGATATACCGTGTTGGAATATCTTAATGAAAAAAGCTCCTGGGATTGAGTTGCTCGCCTTTAAGGTTATTTTAGTATTATTTTTAAATGTCGACTAAATTATAAATTACCAAAGCCTTTGTATTGACGAGTAAAAATAGCAAGCCTTAAGTTTCTCACCCGTTCTTCTCTCGGTGAATCAGCATTTGGAATGGGCGGTAATGTCGAAATGAATTCATTAATGACGCATTTCAAGTGTAATTTCATTACCTACGAAATAAAGATATTTTTGATTTTGATTTTTGATTTGAGTGATGTCAGAGAGCGGTGTAGTTTGAAGGAAGACGAAGTGACTAGAGTAGATAGAGGATGTTGCGGCGGTTTTGGCCATCTGGCCAGAATAAGTGAAGGTAGACCGACAAAACAAATCTATAGAGCGAACGTGTGATAGAAAGGTCGGCAAGGGTCGCCCTAGAATATCCTGTGCGGGCCACATTGGCGGCGTATTAAAAAAGGGCCAAAGTGTAGTACCCGAAACCGATTTGCTCGCATGAAAAGATGGATAGATGTCGGTGAGGCGAGAGAGATATGCAAACATCGTGCCATATGGATCGTAACATATATTAACTTCATATATTATCGTATATTAAAAATGTGAAATAAAAATTAATTCATAATATTGGTAAATACGACTAAAAAGGGAAAAAAATGCTAATGCAAATTACTGACGTCGTAGATTTAAAACAACGCCATAGCGTGCCGACAGACAAGTGCGATCGAAAAATCCGAAAAATAAGGGGGTGTTACCTGTTGATTTCTGTATGATAATTTATAAAAAAAATAAAATACTTTTTCAACTATATTTTTACAACAGCTTTTATTAGCGAGTAAATGGAAGCTTTTAATGACA